>MU183946.1:39983-55424 GCA_016904865.1 Pissodes strobi
CTCTCTCTCTATCTTCTATTGCTTTTTCTTGTGGGTTATTCTTTTTGGGTTCTTCAACACCAAATATTAGAACATTTGTGGCACGATGTTCCCTTTCCAATTCAGTTGTTGGTTCGATTGCTGTCGGTGGTATTTGGATTGTCTCTACTTGTTTTTCAAGCTTCTTTAGTGCATCGGCGTAGCTAATTCCTGGTAATTTTTTGTTGTCTTGATTTACCTTGTTCTTGACTTCACTTATCTCTATCTCGTTCCTAGCCGCTTCATTTTCTTTTTTTCTTCGTTCTATCGAGCCCCTGAGTGACTCTACCTCTATCTTAAGGGCCGCCACGGTTTTTGCCGTGACATCTCCTTGTTTTTTAGTTGCTCTTAGTTCTGTTTCTGTACTTTCCACTCTATGCTGCATTTGGGGTAGTTTTTTAATAGTTTCCTTGCAATCCGGACAGAAATACAACGTAGCTCGTCATGGGCTTGGAATAATACTTACTTCATGTGCCATTAGTCCAGTACATTCCCCACAGATCATTTTCTTGCAGAAATGATACAGGTAACCGAACAATTATTTGCCTTTCTCTTCCCTTAAAACACATTGTTTTTTGCATTTATAGCATGCCTGCAACATCTTAACCTGGGCTTCTCTTGAAACGCGATCTTTTCACTTTATGCACAAAAAATGTTTGGTTTTTCGAGTGGTAAGTTGCTTGTAGGTTTATATCGCAATATTTTCAAACTTAAGATCAGCAAAAATACTGAAAACAAATCATTACTAAGGTTATGCTTGCTGCTTAGATGTGGGTTTCGCGCATGCGCATTTGCCCAGTTCACATTAGTGAGGTTATACGACTGAATGACATGAAAGGATATGGAAGGAAAATTGAATAAGGAGTAGGAGAACTGACAGAATTGAAGCGGAACATAATTGTTCCCATTGAAGTACTGAAGAAAGAAAACGACAGGAATCTGAATGCACCTAAGAAAGTTACGCCAAACAGTATCCAACATTCAATGTGATTGTTCGAAAGCTTATTCTAACGAGCCGAGTCGTGCGTCAAGAGGTATTATTTGTGAGAAAAATGGACATAAACTGTTGGTTTTGACTAATAGTTGTGGCAAGTACTTGTATAAAGCACTAAAGTACGCATTAGGTACCACCTTAAAAATTGACATTAAACAAATGCTTGTTTTAGCATCAATGATGTGAACAATTTTTATTATATTATTGTACTCGCAGGTATGAATGACATGCAAATAGTGGAGTCAATTTGAGGGAACATCGAAAACTATTATTTTGCCCATTTACAGCAAGACTTAATGGCGTTAAACCAATAAAGTTTATCTTAGAATTGAATGAAAATGTATTAAATGTAGCCATTGTTTTGAGAATGTATTTTGATAATATTAATGCATTGGATCTTAGTAGGTTTTCTTTTTTTCCTCAAAATCATAACTTTACGACTTTATTTTTATTTATTTATTAATAAGTAATAGCACATGCTAACGGATAACATACATATCATAATTTATGTCAGTACATTTGGTAACAATAAGCGTAATATTGAGACTATACATACGAAAAATAATTCAAGAAAAGAAAACATACAATTTTACATTGTCAGATTGTCTTTACAGTACTTAATGCATTTCCTTCCAGAAACAAAATAGATGAGCAGTAATTTAGATGTGGCAAAATAATCACTTTATAGATTGTTAGTTTGGACCATTCAGTAAGATAATAATTGTTCATTCTTCCCAAGAGGTTAGCTTTCCTCGCAATTTTCTTTGTTATGTATTCCGCATGATGTGAAAAGGTTAGCTGCTCATCAATTACAACACCTAGGTATTTGCATTGATCCACCTGTTCTACATTCACAGTAACACCCGCATGATATTTAGTTTGGATTGAATTGTATCGGCTTTTAATTATCATAAATTTAGTTTTTTCTATGTTTAAACATAAGCCATTTAGCGTAAGCCACTTATAAAGCATTACCAGCTCGTCATTCATAGTTTTTACCACTACATCCACATTCTCTCCAACCAGGTATAACAGAATATCATCTGCAAAAAGCTGAACTTTATACTTACTCATAGTTTTAACAATGTCATTTATGTATAGAATGAACAAGTTGGGTCCTAGTACTGTCCCTTGTGGAACACCAAAAATATTTTCTCTTGATACTGAAGTTTCACTCATATATCTTGATTCTTGCGTCCGTTCTGATAAGTATTCTTTAAACCATTTAAGCGCCGTGTCTTGTATTCCATATCTCTTCAATTTTTCTATAAGTAATGTTCGGTCAATAGTCTCAAATGCTCTGCGGAAGTCCAGAAAGACCACCGCTATAATTTTCTTTTGGTGTAATGCCGCTTTTCAATCTATTAGAACTGTCTGCACTGCACTCTCACAAGAGTTGTTTTTTCGAAAACTCGCTTGAAATACACCAAGTAGTTTGCTATTCTCAAAATACTCTATAAACTGTTTGTTTACAACTACCCCTAATAATTTTTCATATACTGGCACCATATTTATGGGCCGAAATTCCTCACTTATTTCTGTTTAGTTTTTTTTTTCTATTGGCACGACTGTGGATTTCGTCCACTGCTTAGGGAATGTCCCATATTGCATACTATTGTTTATCAGATGTAAGAATCTATCACCGATCACTTCAAATGCTTTTTGCAAGATGTTTGTTGTTATTCCATCAACACTACTATTTTTTTTCTTGAGATTTTTTACTGCAAATTTCATTTCAGCTAATTAAAGCAACTTAAACTCAGACACGTTTGTGTTACAGTAATCTATCTTTCCTATTACTTCTGTTATGTCCTGATCACTATGCTTCAATGCTTCGTTAAAGTATTCATTAAAGTTTTTTGCTATTATAGTCTCATCCCTTTCCATTTTGCCATTAAAATATATCCCCGTCTGTTTGACTCTGTTTACTCTTACCAATTTTTTTATTGTTTTCCACATTTCAGATGAGTCGTCCTTGTTCAAATCTATTTTTGTATTATAGTATTGCCTTTTTTGTGCTCTTATCATATTGACCACTTTATTTCGTTGGACTTTATATTGAAGAAAGTCATCCTCGCTCTTAGTTATTATTGCTTTTCGGTAGAGCTGATCTCTTTCTTGTATAATCAATTCTATGTCTCGTGTCCACCATTTTTTACCTGTCCACTTGCCTTTTATGACTTTTTCTGTTATTGGAGCATGTCTGTTCAGTGTATCAGCCAATATGCCAACCAACCGATCTGTTAATACATCAACTTCTGTGCAGTTTCCATCCCAATAGGTCTCCATTAGATCTGACTGAAAGTTCAATTCGTTGAAATTATTATAGTCTGTTGAAACTTTTACAATATCACATTGTTCTACAACTTTCATCATTTCAACTGTTATAATAGAGTGATCCATAATTTTTGGGGTTAGGTGTACTATAGGTAGCAAGTTTTTGTCATTAGTGATCAGTAGATCTATTATTGTTGATGTATGACTAGTGATTCTGGTGAAGTTCGAAACATTCTGATAAAGGCCATTTTGAGATATTATTCTTTTTAATCTTTCAGAGTAAAAAGTATTCTTAGATATATCTATATTGTAGTATCCTATTCATATGAGAGTTTCCCCCTTAGATGAAAATTCCTTAAATAAGTTCTCCAAGTGTGCTAAGAAATCAGCGTGACTTGCAACAGGTGAGTGATAAAGGCTAAATACCAAAAATTTCCCTCTTTCTATTGTAATTTCCACTCCTGTTATCCATATAACATTTAAAACTGATTTTCTCATCAATATTTTGAAATGCAGATCCCTTTATGTAAATAATTGTTCTTCCTGTCTGTCTACCCTACTGTATGATGTATTTATCTTACGGTACCCTTCTATCTCACTTTCATGATCATACATTTCATACGTTATGCATGTTTCGGATAAACAAACTATTGCAGGCGTCCATTTGTCTATCGTTAATTCAAATTCTTTTTTGTGTGCACTTAAGCTTTGGATATTCAAGTACATCAGTTGTCCGTTTAATTGCAATTTTTGTCTGGGAAAACTGCTCGCATAATTCACTTTTTTCTGTAATTCTCTATATATCCTTTTATAAGATTCGCAGTTTTTATCATAATCTGGATGTTTAAAATTCACATTCGGTACCCTCAATACATTTGCAACGTATTTACAGTTTGAGCATATAACTTCCTGTGATTGGCATTCTTCCGCTCTATGATCTCCGGTACATTTAGAACATACATTCCCAGTAGATTTGCAGTCTCCAGCATATAGCCAAACTTATAACATTTAAAGCATTGAATAACATTAATGTGATCAAAAAATCTGTAAAACTTCCAGCCAATAGATAATTTTTCTTTCTTCTGGATCAGTTTGTATGTGTTAGGTTCAACTTCAAGTGTAGCACACTTTCCTTGCCTTGTTTTCCCTTGTAGTGCTTAACTATAGTGATTTTTCTTTCAGAACCTTTGGTGGTTATAGCATTTTGTAGGATAATTTTATCTACAAAGTCATTTTCGTTAGTTAACAATTTTTCCTCTACATTGATAATTTTAACTTTCGGACACCTTTTTTCTGGTATTGTAATTTCATACTCTGTCCCAAATTGCTTTTTAATACTGTCAGATACACTAACCAAATCCTCTCCTCCGTCCTTGGTATACTTCATACGTGAGACCCCAATTTGATTTTTCCTGCATCAATATTTTCTTCAATGTCTTTGTAATCGAACTTTCTTGGACTTTTTTTGGTTTAACTACTAATAGTTCACTGCTTTTCTTTCTAATAACCTCACTGTACTTCCTACAACCCTCATACACATCTTCCCCAGCCTGATTGCTTTTTTCTGTGTATCTTCCACTTCCTTTTTCATAAGTGTAATTTGTCCTTCCAAGCTTTTTATAAGATGATCTTTAGTGCCAATAATACTCTCCTCGGCTTTAACTAATTCGCTTTTAGAGCTTATTAACTTGAAATATTGCACCCGGTTCATGATCCCTACATTTTAAGCAGTAAAACCTCATAACTCGGGAATTTAATTCCAACATTTCTATCTCCGAGGACGTTAACTGTCCACAAGATTTGCAGCTTAAAGACTTGCAAATATCACATTTATGCAGCAAACCTGGCTTGATGGTCTGATCGCACACGTCGCATTCCATTTTGAGTTTAACCTTGACTTAAATTTATTTGCGAAAATTTTCGATATTATCTTGTATCTTCAATTGGGCTTGAAGTCTCGACTGTAATTTTTCGTTTAAGATGGAAAAATTATATATTTTGATCCCCTTTCCCACTTTTTGATTCAATTTCACAGACCACAAAAACAAACAACAAACACAAATCTAACCTTAGTTAGGACAAAAACGTCCTATTTAAGCCATAAAAGAGTAGGTATATACAGCATCTCCAAATTGAAGATTTAATAAAATATTTTGTGTTTTCAATGGATAGTTGTCATGTTGGTTTTGCAATTAACAAGGCATAGAATCATGCATCTAATTTAGTTACTATTCATCGAATGAAACCTTCTGCAGTTGAGGATGTTGTAATAAATACTTAAAATTTTTATTGTCAAATTCAAATCGAGAATTGGTAGCACCTAGTTCAATAGCAGAATGATTTTTACTACAATTAAACTCCGTCTACCGACACATTTTGATGATATTCATAGTTTTATTTTAGATCATGATCCCATTGCGGTATGTTTAAGTGAAACCCGTTTAACTAATCACATTTTAGAGTGTGGAATTTCTGTAATGACATATGATCAATTTATGCGTGTGTATATAAGCCAATACGCGCAGTATTTTGATCTCGTACAATGCTAAGTTCATATACGTTATTGTCAAGTGAGAATGAAGCATCATCATCATTACTTACCGGTATGACTCCGGATATGTATTTGCAGCAAAGCAAATCCACTGAACTTCTTCATACAAAACTTGCAGGTGTAATGTTTCTTCTTGTTGTTTATTATGCCCGCGTGTCCCCTCAGGTGTTCTGCCAAGTTATCTTTACGCGTATAGGTTTTGTCGCACACCTAATAGTTCAAACCCTATCAGTAATTATTACGTCCTTGTAATTAGTAAATAAATGTTTAAGTACTTAACACTTCCTTTTCAGAAGACGACCCGTGCTAATTTTAAGTACTGAAATATTAGAAATGTCAGGATGTTGAGAAAATCAAAGAAAAATAAGCAGGCGAGCAAATCGATTAAAATATGTGGATTACTTAGTTGCTGGTTTTTAAAAGTTAATATGTAAAGAACGGTTAGTTAAACTTACTCGGCATTCGTATATTAGTTTAGGTGCACCCATGCACCCTGATTGTCCTAAGTGTCTGTCCAAATGGTATTTTCTCGAAAACTCCCTGCCACAATCGTAGCATTTTATGGATTTTAATGAGTGGGCCTTCGCGTGTTCTATTAAAAGTTCCTTTGCTATAAAACAAACAAAAATTCGTTAAGAAAATTAGTATATTACATACTGTAATAGTTCTTAACTTTTTATGTATTTTTCTAAGATACGAGCAGTTCTTGAAAGAAAATTATTTTCAACCTAACAGAAACATAATAATCGAAAAATATTGAAATTATGAGTCACAGTCAATAAAAAGTAAAAGAACTTGCAATATTTTCGGAGAAACATAGATAAATTTAAATAATATAGATAGAAATGCTATAAATAATCAGAAATTAGCAGAAAAAAATATATAAAAATATAATATATTTCCTGTTATAAGTAACTAGTAAAAAATTGCAAATTATCTCATAAAGCGATTTCTTATAAATTTCTAGATAGAATTTGTACTTTTAACATGGCAAAATCTATAAAACCTGATTCCCATATGGAAAAAAAATTACTAAACTTCAAAAACATGACAAAAAAAACTTACTAAGAAATATTTTTTTGCAGTAATAACATTCGTAGTTCTCTCCAGTAGGGTGTTCGATACTTTTGTGTCTGTCCAACGAATTCTGCAGAATGAATAGCTTATCGCATTGATCACAGCTGAAGTTTCCAGTCTAGCAAATGCAAATAAAAATGTGTCTAACTATTCCTAATCGAAAAAAATATTGTTTTATCTAAAATCCTAAACACTTACAGTGTGAGCCGAGTCTGAAGGTTCTCCACAACAATGACACATTGAAATTGACGGGACATCTTTGCCAGACTGCCTTTCTTCGACAGGTTTCGAGTGGCTCACGCTTATATGCCTTTTAACTCCCTGAAAGTTGAATAGTAATTATTCGGCGTAACTGTACATCTCAACCGTTAAACTAGTTCCAAATTTCTCAAGACTCGAGTATCTTTGCAACAACAAATTTCGAAAATAGTGGGGGATCGTTGGAGATTTTTCAAGAGATAAACTGCGGTTACTGCGGATTTTAAGAGAGATTTCGAAGCAAAATTTTACTTGAAACATTTCGAAGTTGTGGCAAGTAATTTCAAAATATAGAATGCAAAAACATATTATTAATTGCCCTTGTTGAAGTTTTCAGTTCTCGCCATATAACGCCATATATGATTCGACAAAATAATCTTGATCCCATAATGAGGAGTTGATTAAAAAATCATTTGTAGTCAATTTTAACATGTTTTAATTTCCCCAACCATGGGCAATGAAACAATATTTCAAACCAACTTAAATAATTTATTCTGTAGCATATTTTAGTATCGTGTTCTTCCCGAGCATATTTTAGTATGATGAAGGCCTTTTGATAATCCACAAAAGCAATGTATGGCTGTATGTATATAAGCAAGTTGTAGATCCAAGACACAAGACTTCTGAGTCAATAGTGCTTTAGCATTGCTATGTCCCCTTTTCTAATAAAATCACTATAATCGCATTGTCCCAATTTTCTGGTACGGTTTGTTGTTTTAGATTCTAGATACCTATTAAAAAGGTTTTTTAAGTTTCAATCAATCAATCAATCAATCAATCAATATATGCATTATTATCCGAAGAAAATGATATCTCGTTGACAAAGCTGGTTAATAAAAAAAAAATACACACAAAAAGTAGCATGAAACAATAATAACAACAATTAATTATACACACCAAAATAAGAGTCCATAACTAGCACAAGTGCAAACACTAATATAAAGTTAAAATTAAAATCGAGAAGCAGAGACCTAAACTCCTGTATAACGTCACAGTCCTACAAGTAACATTAAAACCAAACCACAGTACATTACATGAAATTCAGTCATACTCAACTTAAACACTATATAATACTATACAATATTAAAATCTATCCTGATAGTACTCCGTCAAACCATAATATGCCCTCGCAACCAATAGCGCCTTCGTCGCCCCTTTCAATTCCTTTGTTTCATAAATTTTTCTTATCTCTAAAGGCAAATGGTTAAATATCTTCCTGCTGTTAAAAATGATTGAATCCCGTATCAAGCTAGAATTAGGTATTGGAAGACCAATCATATATGATTGCCTTGTGACATAGTTTGGTGTGTTGCGTATTGTTTCTCTGAATTTTTTATGCATAAGACATGCAGTCTCTAGTATAAAGAGGCAACATAGAGTTAGAAGATTCTCTATTTTAAATAAAGGTCTACAAGAATCTCCAACGTTGGCCATACACAGGTACCTTATTGCCCTCTTTTGAATGACAAAGACACGATCAAATAACTGTTTGGTATATGTACCCCAAAAGCATATTCCATACCGCAGGTGCGATTCTATAAGCGCGAAGTATGCATTTCTTGCCGCCATTTTATCGAGTTCATTTGAAATAATTCTAAGGGCATAACAGTTGCTAGACACTCTGGAGATAAGTTGTCCTATGTGAGCTTCAAATTTCAGTTTAAAATCTATGACACACCCAAAAACCTGTTTTTCAACTTATTATCTAGAATGCGATTTTCTATACTAATGTTCGTGACATTACACCTGAGAGACATAACATTTGTTTTTTTAACATTGAGACACATTTTGTTTGCATCACATCATTGCTTAATTAGTACCAGATCGCTTAATTAGTACCAGACATCAGTCAGGTCCTCGCTTTTCAAAAATTGTAAAGCTACCAGAAATTTGTAAATTAGCCATATCATTAATATACAGGAGGAAAAGTATTGATCTCAATCTCAATACCGACCCCTGTGGAACTCCACACTCCAATCCCTCTGCTTCATTGACATATTGCCACCAATGGAAACTGACTGTTCTCTGTTGGACAAATATGACCTAAACCAATCAATACGCAGACCTCTAAACCCTTAGACTTCCAACTTCCGCAACAGTATTCCATGATCCACACAGTCAAAAGCCTACTACCGCCGCGGCAGTATCCCTGTCGTTGAGAGTCAAATAAAGTTTCTCCAGGAAAGCGAAAATAGCGTCGCTTGTACTTCTGATTTGGTCATTAAAAAGGTTCACAGCTTGAAAGTTAAGACCCTGAGAAAGACCCATCGTGAAGTACTACAGCTGATCCCCCACGCATGAGGGTTGAGCGACAATAAATGTCAGTCAAACCATAATCAGGTAATGGCAGAGGCTCACCTCTCCTTAACCAATGTTCACATAAAATGAATACATTTAGAAAACCTAAGCTATCGAGACATATAAGTCGTTACATTTATTACATACTGACTGAACATTAAGCAATACTACATAAATAGGGTCCGTGTCAGACTTATCCCTAAAAAATCATATTGCGTTGAACACAATTTCCGAGTGTGCCTGTCTTTTAGTGGTAGTACAATAATTATCACAGTCATACAAGTCCCTGTTTGTAGCATAATCTACAGTGCAAGTTTTTGGTTGTACAATAATGGCAGATTCAACGCAATTATCAACTCTCTCTGGACAGTCCTGAACAAGTTAAACAAAACACTCACCTCCATTGCAATCATTTACAGGCAACACAGGTATATTCACAAGATTAAAACATTTTGATGGTCTGCACGGAGTCAAAATATATGAATAGAACAGCTTATTTATAGATATGCTACACAGTCTATACTTCCGCCCAGCTTTAAAATTTTCAATCATTCTTATCGATACATTGCTATTTCTATTCAAAAAATCAAACAAGGTCATTTACCCCCTTGTGCAGGTAAAGATTTTTATATTTGAAGCAACAAACTAAATTTGTATATTTACCTACAGCAAACAATTTATTTAAAATTGCAGGTTTAGATTCTCTTATATTTAGACATACAATCACACATCGTTCCCTGCATACCTGAAAGTGTCTTTGAATATATCATTTGCAATTACCTGTAATGGAGCAAAGGGCTTTACAATACCACTGACTCTGTAATCAGAGTCGCCAAACATCAAATGGAGAGCCGTTGCGCAAGACCTACCACTTTCATCACCCGAAACCAGAACATTTCCAATACAAAGTGTCTCGTCCTGTAGTGGTTTTGCAGCACTCGTACACCTATTATTGTTTTTGCCGTTATTCCAGTTGTATTAGGAGTATTTTTCACTGTTTGTTCTAGCAGATTCCCAGTTTTTACTTCATTAAATTTGGACACAGCCAATCTTAGTTGTGACATCTCTCTGGCGTAAAATCCATTTTCAACATTGAGAATTTCAACTGTAGTGAGAAGACCCTTCCTTTGGTCTTCCAATAGATCCAGCCTCTCCTCCAAGAAACTTTTACCCTCAAACGATTGTTCATCATAAGTCACCCCCAAAGAAACCTGTAATTCTTTATTAGACTTTAAGAATGATTCTGTTTGAACATCAGCATCATTTGAGAAACATTTCGTCTGGATACAACGATTTCTCTGGATGCAAGATGTCTCGACTTCAACCGAGACAAGTTTTTTAGCCTTTAATTTAAAACACTGGAGCTTGAATGAAAGTTCCGCATTCTGAATCTCAAGACATTTAATATCCTCCAAAAGCTGATTCTCATGTCTCTCTGACTCGTCAGTGTGTTCTTGCGTTAACTTACGTTGTTTGGCAATAAACACCCGCTGCTCGTTTGTTTTAGCCAATGCCTTGTTCAAGTTTAGTAATAACCTCATCTTTAGAAGCCTCAATCTCTTCAATCTCAGGGTTACTCAATTGCAGCTCCTTCAATTTATTTTGGCAGTTTAAGTCTTCTATTTTCTTAGTGTCTTTGCTGCCATTGTTTTTACATTTCTCCGAAGAAAAGAGTCGATGTCTGTCAATTTCCTGGAAACCCCTCCATCGATCCCCACAACTTGGATGAAATACGTTTGTGCATGTTACACATACAAGATTGTTAAATGGCTTTTTGCAACATTTAAACATTATGGAGAGAATTAGCGTTATCGTAAATAACATAATGCACCGCTAAAACTTTCCAAGTGCCACAATTTCTCCAATATCGGCAAACGCTGATAAACCCAGGCATGCCTGGCCAAACAATACAATACAAGCCTTTGTTGTTTTTTTTATTTATTTGTTTATATTCATCAAACCCGCCATTGTCCCAATGCAGTTCAAAACTGCGGGAAAACTATGTCGAACTTCTCGCAATTAAGACGTGTAGCCAACACTTTTACAAATATTTTGAGATAAAACACAACTATACTGTTTACAAACAACCCACAAAATATAAAAGTAAACCGCACAACACCTTAAAAACACGACCGATATCTATAAAAGATCCGAAATGTTAAATCAAGATTAGACTAATTTCAGTGGGATTATAATTGTGCTTCCTTGATCATTGCGACTAGAATGTTATCTTATCCTGGTGCCTTAATATTTTTTAGAGTTCAGAGCAAAAATAATTTCTTCTTCGTCTATATCTGGCATTTCCTTTGAATCAATATTAATCTGTTTTTCTATCTTCTTGTAGTTGAAGTCTTTTTGGACTATGTGTTTTCATATTCCATGTCTGCTTTTGGTTTTCTTGACATTTTTGCCTTTAAATGCTATTATTTGGTGCTTCTTTTCTGTCGGTGTCTTTAATACTTGCAGCCAATTATAATTTTTTTCAAGGTAGTTTTTAATCATTTCTTTTACTTCTCTTTGATTGTTATATTGATCTTCGTACTTATGTTTTTTGTTTTGTTTCTTCTGATATTTTATTCCTCCTTGTGGTCTCTATTTGTATTTAAAAGGCCTCTGTCGGATTGCTTATCTCGAGGGGTCTATTAGATGCATACAATTTCTTTAACCATGCTGCTATGTGTACTTCATTTTACTCCTCTTTGGGTATTCATATTTTTGTATATTGCCCTGTGTGTCGCTTGCTTATTATGCTTTAATAGAGGGTAAAAGTATATGGCTACTTTGATGTTTAATTCAATGATGATTGTGTGACTTATGTTTGTCAATTTTGGTTTTGTAAGGAGATGAAGAGTTCTCCAATCTGTAGAAGGCCCGCTTGGGCAACCCGACGAGTGGATCAATCTTTTGATCTATTCTCACGTACCTATAATGCAGTTTTTAAAAATTAAAAAAAAAAAATTAAGCTTTTTCGAATCTAAATAACGGGTTGTTTCCTTATTTTCAAGTAGCACTGAGGATGGCCTTTTAGGCTGAAAGCGCTCTGCTACGATCCTAATAAAAATAATTTTGCACGAAATATAGTCCTTTGTTTTATTATGCTTATGTCATTTACTTATTGTATATTTGTGCTATACATGTACTAGGAAATCATATCTGAATAAAGTGTTATTATTACTATAAATCCTTACCCTAGGAGTCTTAAATGTCTTGAGACAAATACTGCACTCATAGATCAGTCCTCTCTCCGTTCCACCTGGTTTTCTATCTTCGTTTAACTCGTGACGAACGTGTCTCTTATCTGCGATCCTTTTTATGGTCATTTCATCATTTTTGATGGGGGCTGAGTCAATATGCCTTTGTTCTACATTATCTTGCTTACCTAAATAATGAAAACGTATTTTTAAATTATGCATATAAAGAGATGTTTGTTATTAACGCAGAATAATACAACTAAATGAGTTCGAACGGCGGCCTACAGAAAATATTAGAAAAATCACCTCTAAAACCCTGGCTGATGTTATATCATAACTTCTATATGATTCTTTTTAACAAAACAAATCAACGAAATAGTAATAAGGTTTGAAGAAAGCCTGAAACAGAACCTGTTCGTTTGTCTTCATTATAATAGTTAGTATCAAAATTAGCTGACTTAAAATCGAAATATTTGTAGTCAAATCAGATAAATTCATTATTAGAAATTAGATTTAATTCAAGTAGGTATCTCAAAGAAGAATCTTTGTACCTGATTTATTGCTAAGACTTAGATCAAAGTCACAATTTCTGACCCACACTTGAATTTGTTTTGGCGCTTGTTTAAGGTTTTAACTTTATTAATCTTTACTTGTGTGGTTATTAACAGTGTTTCATCCTGCTGCAAATACAAATGTTGCCTGCTTATAAGAACATCTTCATATACAAACAAAATATTAAAATTTTCAATGACCAAAACCAACCTTGTTCTACATACTGTATTTCTAGTTTTATCGGCTGCCTTACAGGTTCTGCGTGAATCTGACTTGTCTCTTCATATGTTCCTTGGTATTCCTCATCTGGGTTCCTTCAAGCAACAAAGAATGTGAAATAAATACATATTCTAGGAAAAATAATATCAATACTATTTATTTTACCATTTTTAAAAAGAAGAAACAAACTGACAAACAATAACAAACACAGTGGGCTTGCTTCAACACAAATGTTGAAACAACAGTTTTCATTCATTGGAACTGACATTATTGAAACGATCCTTACAGAACTCGTCCAAGGAGTAAAATATTCTATTAAGCAAAAAATATTTTATCTTTGAAATAAAAGATTTATCAGGGAAGTCTCTTACCACTCGAGGAATCTTGTTCTACATTTGCATGATAGTTAATTGAAAATCTTGAATTATTTATTCTATGGTAATCAATCACAACATTCCAATCTTGCATATTGATCCAATTTTTCTTTAATAAACTTTAAGCACTCCAGTATATACGAAACACACTGACTTAGTCATAATTTCTTTAGATTTACAAAGTACAAAATTGGGATACCTGACAAACTTAAAAAGCCTATTGGCTATAGCTAGGTTTACAAATTTGATCTTAGTAGTTAGAAATTATTTTTGTAGTAACTTTTGTAAAAAGGTCTATGATTATATCAGCCAATTTAGTATAACTAACAAAAATGTAAGTATTCGATTCATTGAAAACGATAGACTGAATAATTTTAAGGGTTATAGACACAGTAAAAAGTCTTTATGTTCCATTTTAAAACAATATGTTCTAAACACGAAATGTGTTGCTTCTAAGATTTTACTCAAAGGTTCCTCAGCTGAGATCGCGCCAAACAACAAATGATAGTAGTATAGCTGTTGTTACTGGAGCTGACTTATCCGGGAATGGCGACTGCTGTGTTACTGATAGTAAAAAGAGACCCCACCCACCCTCTCACAATTTTTTAGAAGATCTGGGGAACCAAATAATTTTAGCTTAGTTTATTTAAATGTCCAATCCATTAGAAATAAGGTTGATGAGTTGTTTTTGTTTTTGGAAAGTCTGCAGTTTCCTGAGATGATTATGCTGTCAGAACACTGGCTGAGGCCGGATGAGCCGTTGTTCATTCCGAGTTATGTAGTAATTAACAAATATAGCCGATCTGTGAATACACATGGAGGAACAATATGCCTTGTCAGTGAGCAGCTGCTCGAGTCGGGTATTTGTAAAGGTGTGAATGACCACAATGAATTGTTGGAAGAAAAAGTGTTTGAATTTTCAATTGTGAATGTATCTGGCACATATGTGTTGTGTCTCTATAGGTCTCCCAATGGTGATGTCAGGGAATTCTTCTCTAAGCTTGAGGCCTTATTGTCGGCCTTGCCGGTTAGAGCTAAGATATTGTTGTGTGGTGACCTAAATATTGACTTCTTATCTGGATCTAATAAGAACACTCAATATCTTAAGGATCTGTTTATTTCTTTCGATCTAAGGTCACACCTAAACTGTCCAACCAGGATAACTCTGCAATCATCTACGATGATTGACTACTTATGTTCAAACTTCGACTTAAAGGAGGTACAGTTAAATGTTGTCTCAGCGGGTATATCTGATCACGAGGCAATAGTTTGTCAATGTAATTTAACAGAGGGAAAACAAGTGGGTAAGAACAAATATAGAATGGGTAGATTATTTACAAAGAAAAACTATAGAAGATTTAATCAAAAATGTTTGGACACTTCCTGGCGGGACGTACTTAATTCTGAACAACCGCTAGGTGTTTTTCACAGTAAAATGACAAGCGTTTTGGAAGATTGTTTTCCAAAAATTCCGATTAGAAGCAAAAAAAGGAAAAACAAGAATTGGCTCACCAAGGGTTTAAGGGTTTCAGCTAAAAACATGAGATGTTTGCATTGGTTGCGAAAATATTTTTACAATGATCAAAACTTTATGAATTTATTTTTTAACTACAGAAAAATATACCGATGCAC
>MU183946.1:80424-154617 GCA_016904865.1 Pissodes strobi
ATTAAGCAGTCATTTTAAGCCGATTTTGTTGTTTTTTTCCACAAAAAACAAATACATTGCGTATTTTTACGTCACTTTTAGACTCTTTTTTTTTTGGCGGGAACCTAATAATAATCAACGGAACGAGCGAGGCGAGTGGAAGGCCATGCGCGAAGTGAAATATTGGTAATTTTTTAGAAGACGTGTCAGATTAGTTTTTGAATTTTGATGTTACTTAAGCATGCAACTGACCTACGGAAGTGTAGTACATTACGATGTTGCTTTGCGGAAACTCATACTTTCGTGTCAAAAAAATAAGATAGTCTACGTGTACAAAAGACTAAAATTTATGATAGTATCAATTCAGTTTTTTTTCTCATTTTGGGAATGTCTTGGGTTAGTTTTGTTTGGTTGCGCCCCCGGAGCGAGCGGAGGGCCATGCGCGAAGTGTAATATTAGTAGAATGATAAAAATATAATCAACTGCAATGGGGCAGTGGAGCTGTGTTCCTTAACTTTGTTACACCACTGGAATATTTGTAAAACTAACACAAATTTTTAACAAAATTCGTCTTGCAAATTCAATATTTTCTATTTTTATACCCTTTTTCAGCCTACACTGCACCCCCTATTTACTTCATTGTCCCGCAAGACCGTTGACTACTATTAGGTTTCTGCAAATAAGAAACGTTTAAAAATTACGTAAACACACTCAATTTATGTGTTTCTTAGGAAAAAACGACAACACGTCTTCTAAAAAATTACCGAAGTATTAGCAGAACGATAAAAAATTATTCAACTGCAATGGGACAGTGAAACCTTTTTTAACCTCATTATGCCACTGGAATATTTGTAAAAATAACACATATTTTTAATGAAATTTATTTTTGCAAATAGAATATTTACTATTTTTATACACCTTTTTGCCCCACTTAGGACCCGTATTCACTCCACTGTCCCGCATGACAGTTGATTACTATTAGGTTTCCGTCAAAATAACAAACGCCGAAAAAAAAAAATGACGTAAAAATAAAAATAATCAATTTGTGTGTTTATGAGGCAAAAATGGCAAAATCGACCTGACAAATCAACTAAAAAAATTACCAAAAAAAGTAGAAAAAGTTCAGTACATTAACGATTCACGTCACGCTATTCGCAGGAGAATCACGAATATCACGATCACGATAATTAAGAATCCTGGCGTGACCGATCAGTGTTAACAAGTCAGTATCGATCGATAATATCGACGCGCGTTTTCTAAAATGTCTTATTATGACAACCGCAAAAATAAAGAAAACTGCAAAGTTTCATTTAGACCATTGTTTTGAAAGACAATGTCTAGACTCTTGATTGTTTCAATTTTTTAAAAGTATTGAATGGAATTTTTGTGTATAACAAACTATTTTTATAGCTGATATTATGGGAGCGGGGTAGAAATGCTCGAGGGGAGCAAGAGAGCGAAATTGTATTAAAAAGGGGTAGATCTGCCCCGAACGGGGTAGGAGTGGCAACACTGAGTTGAGTTAAGTTGCTAACACCCCCTTGTAACTTGTAAGGGGGTGGAATGGCACTGCTGCGAGGCAATTGCCAGCACTGAGCACACCCTTCACCCGGCGCTTAGGCAGAGGTAGAGCTACCCTTCTACTTGCGTTACACGTTAGTTTGGGTTAGTTTGAAGGGCCTTGTATTCGGTGGGAACCTCCAGTAGGACGGGCCTGTCCCCCTGGTGATTCACGAGCTTTGTAAATATAAGCTAATTAACTGCCCGCCTGAGTTCCTATGCAAGGAGGCTTAGCACACTGTAGGTATAACCAATTTCTGTCAGAGACCAGATCCCCGTAGGATATATCCTCGACCCATGATACAAAGAATAACTGTATCATATCCTCGACCCCCACAGGCCACGCTACCGCGCACGGAAATACCCTGAAGTCCAAAGTAGGTATCACCCTCCATTACGAATAATGCCGATAAACAACTCATAATATAATAAATTCCTAATTAGAAAACTTTTTCAATGGTTACCGGTAGCGGCTAGACCTTAGTGCATCGCGAAGACATGGAAGTCCACGTAAGGGTGGAAGGGACGGATGGAACGGACGAAAGGACGTCCGCCACTAGCGCTAGACTACGTGGTCACATGATACAAAGAATAACGTGGTCATATCCAACGACAACCAATCTACCGCCTTGTTGATCATATCAAGGAGAATCTTTTCGCACAGCTTGCCAAGCGTGTTGAGGAGGGAAATGGGCCATTAGGATGCTGGTTCGGTCGGATTTTTTAGTGGTTTTTATATGGGAATTATTGTAGCATTTTTCCATTGACTGGGAAAATGTTGCAATAAAAGGATTGCGTTCACTGTGTGCATAAATTGCAAAATAGCTTTCCTCGGAAGGTTTTTCAGTAGACAATAGGGGCGTTATAAGATCCTTTACACAAATAGTGCACTATATAAAAATCGGCCTTTCCCATTGGTTGATCCGCATGGCCCTCCGCTCGCTTCGCTTGTTACGGGGGCTCAAGAACAGGAAACTAACCAGGTGCTAACCCAATCTAACCCAAGACATATCCAAAATCAAGAAAAAAAGCTGTTTAGAAAAAAAAATAAAAAAAAGCAACGGGATTCGAACCCGCGTTTTCCAGGTGACAACCAACGATATAAACCTCTACACCACGAGAGCTCTTGATAAAAATCGATTTCATCACGCAGACATATCGTACACGAGATGGATCGACCAATAGGAGAGGTCGATTTTTACATAGTGCACTATTTGTGTTAAGGATCTTTAAATGCACAATAGGGAATGGTATCAAGCTCAGGGGCTTTGGTGTTTGGGAGCAACGACGATACTTACATATTTCGTTAGGGGTAGTTTTTAAAGAATTATATAAGGGTGAGGGGATGGGATATTTTTGCGACACAAACTAGCTGTTTCCTGGGATATGTTTGTTTGGTCGGGAGTTATGTCAGCTCTAATTCTCTGTGTACCCCTTCGAGAAAATCTGCAATGGTAACTGCTTTTTGTTCGCTCCTTATGAACGTCTCGCCGTTATGGTTGAGAGTAGGAGTTTTCTCATATTTTTTTCGCAGTTTTCTCGTTAAGGGCCACAGCGAATTATCTTGGGCTGTCAAATTGTTGAGCTTTTCGGTCCAACAATTATTATTGTATGTATGTATATGAGTCCGTATAGTCTGAGTGAGTTCTCTAATTCTTCATCTGTCGATATCACGTCACATCACAGCACTCCGAAATTATATCGTAATTTTGTATACCTCGCGCTGCATCCATTGCGAGTGCTGCAACGCAACAGGGTTCTCCCATGATTGTTCTCCCTGTTATTGCATCACGGGGTTCTTCAATGTTCCCCTAAAAATTTACTTACTCCCTCCACATAAATTTCTAATCTTTGAATTTATAGTATCCTTGAGCCAAAGTAAGGTAGATTGTAAATTGCTAGGGAGTCGTTTCGGCTAGTTTCAGTCGCCCGAGACTGCTACCTTTACAGATATTTTGTGCATGATTCTACAAATTAATTTGTGTCCAAGAGAAGTAGGCTTCTTCCAAACGAAGCAATTTTCTTGGAAGGTAGTTGACTCACTTCTTGAGGTGAGAGCTGTACTCCTTCAAGTTACTTGAGCCCCTTGCAGAGTTGGGTTGGACATTGGCAGAGTAAATGTTCTGCGGATTCAGTTGCATTATTGCAAAATCTACATTAGTTGTCTTCTGCTTTGCCTATTGCCTTTAGGTGGTATTTTACCGGGCAGTGTCCAGTGAGCAGTCCGGCGACAGTTTTAATATGTGCTCTGTTCGTGTCTAAGAGCTGTTCTGCTCTTTTCGCAGAGATGGTGATAAACCTTTTCGCCGGTCTTAGTCCTGGAGTGTTTCTCCAGTAGGACGACAGTTGGTATTTTCCCTATTTGTTTAGTTCTTTAGTGATGTGGCTCTTCATAAGGCCACAGTAGGGTTCTGGACCATAATATGGTGTTCCAGCTCCTTCTTTCGCAAGACAGTCTGGGTCTGCTTTTTCGTTGCCCTCTATGGCCAGAACCCCACATTAAAGTTGCCTGGTTGTGTGTTGCTAGTAGTTTTAGGGCTTGCTCACATTGCCAGACTAGCTTTGATATCAATAACCACTGCGAATGGGACATCTAGGTCTAACATGACCGTCATTTGGTCACTTGGTTTGCTGACATTTTCCAATTTTGTTTCTTCAAAGATGCGCAGGTGACCAGTCAAATCTCCAGGCTTTAATTTGCCTATTTCGAATAGCCTGTGGGCACTAATAACGCCTCCATCTTCTATCTCTAAGGCTGCGTTAGGGCACGTTGACATTGCTCCTAGCGCCTATTATTCCCAGACGTACCAGCCTTTGCACTTTATTTAGTTTGGTCCGCGCGGTGACTTGCTGGGTTTTTGGCCACCATACCAGTGAGGCATGCATAGGTAACCGTTGAGTTTATTATTTGGTGTTTGGCTGCCATTTTTGCGGCATGTCCAGATTGCCGCTGTGGCTTTAAAGATGGTGTTTTCTAGATGCTTGTTCCATGTAAGTTTACGGTCCAGTGTGACTAGGATGGGCGCTCTCATTTCTAGTCTCTTTCTTTTTGTAAAGGGGACAAGAATGGTTTTCCTAGGATTTAAGGAGAGTCCCTTCCCTTCCTTCGCTCCAATTCTTAATGAATTATTAATGAGAGCATTTTGCATGCGGTTTGAAATTACGCCGTTATGTTTACCTTTTATTACAATTAGAAAGGAGAAAGGAGCATAGGCTGATGGGACGGTATGATAATATATGCTTGAGGGTAAGGTATAATCAATTTGATAATTTTGCTTGAAGGTAAGGTATAATTAATTAAAAGAAAAGCGAATATTCGCATTGAATTATTTTACTACAACTACTTACTACAGGCATTTAAAAATCATCGAAAAACGGCACTGCTATTGCTGTACGATAGTAAGCTTCTGGTGAACTTGCTTTAACGTTACGCCGACGTGTTTGAGTGGAGACTATTCATGACACCTTCATCTCGCCTTTAATGCAATTTAAAATCTTAACAGATTCATTAATGTATCAGAAAAGCAGAAATTCATGTTTTGCCTCATTTCATTTATTTTTGAATAGATGGTATTAATAAGATCTATTGCTTTAACTAAATCGATAGTTTGCAGCATTTTACACAATTGAAGAGTATGTTTAAAGATAACTACAGCTGTTGGGGGTTTTCTCTCCTTCGAAGGACCAGTCAAACACACAGGATGTTTAACAAAAGTTACTTTAATGAACTATATTTATTTTACAGAAAAAGAAACAATATTTAAATTTAGGTAAGCCGCGGTACAGACGCTTCGGTCGGCTTCTCGAATCGTTCTCTCTTCTTCCTCCCGTCGCGTCGAATTGACAGATAGCAATGTTGCCGCTGTGAACTGCATTTATCATCCCGGATGGGACATGCCGCCCGCCTTGAAAAGCTCCTTTTCAACAAAGCAAATAGGAACGTGGCTTGGGCGATAAAGTCTGAATAGTAAGTCCGATTATTACACTTCAATTGGCATCAAACAAACTTTGTTTATCGAACGTTTTAGAACATTACCATTGGGTAATTTAACTGATACTACTCGTACAACATTGTCGGAACCACGATGGAGTTCAATAACTCTTGCCATGGACCACTTTAAAGGTGGGACATTGTCTTCGATGAGGATAACTAACGAGTCAACTTGTAAGTCACTTTGAATGTTCTGCTGCCACTTAGTACGAGTTTGTAACTGTGTTAAATAGTCTTTCGACCATCTCTCCCAAAATTGCTGCCTTAGCTGCTGAAGTCGATGGTATCTATCCAACCTGCTGGTTTTAACATCCCTAACGTCTTCTTCTGGAGGGCTTGCCAGTGAGTTCCCGATCAAAAAATGCGCTGGGGTTAGGGAAAGAAAATCTGACGGATCGTTTGATAGAGGAGTTAAGGGTCTAGAGTTTAAGCATGCTTCAATTTGAACCAGTAGCGTATACATTTCTTCAAAATTCAAGGACGATTCGCCTAAAACACGCTTTAAGTGAAACTTTGTAGATTTTACTGCCGCTTCCCAAAGTCCACCCATATGGGGGGATCGCGCAGGACTGAAATGCCATTTTATTTTATCGCTCGTTAAAAAATTCGAAACAGTTTCTTTATGTTTAGGATCGTTTAAAAGTCTATATAACTCGATAAAATGGTTGTTAGCTCCGACAAAGTTTAAGCCGTTATCGGAGTAAAGGTTCGAAGGCATTCCCCTACGAGCACAAAATCTTTTTAATGCGTTTAAGAAACTAGAAGAAGTTAAATCTGTTGCTAGTTCTATGTGGATTGCGCGGGTAGAAAAACAAACAAAAATACATAAATATGTTTTTACTAATTTACTGCGGCGTAAATTACCTTCTTTTATAAAAATTGGTCCAGCATAGTCGACTCCACAGTTACTAAAGGGTCGACTAGGAGTCACTCTAGTACTTGGTAAATTTCCCATCAAAAACTTACATGCAGTAGGGTTAACTCTGTAACATCTAACACACGATTTTATTACTTGTTTTACTGCATTTTTACCATTTACAGGCCAAAAGGTTAATATTATAATTGACAATAAATTTTGAGTACCTGCGTGCAAGTTTTTGAGGTGCTGGTCTAAGATTATTAAATACGTTAATTTATGCTTGCCTGGCAAAATTTTAGGGTGCTGTTGATTAAAATTTAATTCCGATTTGGACAATCTAC
Source organism: Pissodes strobi (assembly GCA_016904865.1). NCBI lineage: Eukaryota > Metazoa > Arthropoda > Insecta > Coleoptera > Curculionidae > Pissodes > Pissodes strobi. The sequence continues at coordinate 87,155 of MU183946.1, forward strand.
CCCCTACTCTTAAAATGTTTTGCTGATCTAAAAAGGGATTTAAGCTACGTATTTTACTTTGTTTATTTACACAATTAAACTTTTTGATATCTGTAATTTCTTGTTTAAAATCTTGAGATTGAGCTAGGATAATTGATTTTTGTTCAGCATAATTCAACTCTTCTATAGTTAAGAGATTTGAAATTGATTTAGTTTTATCTAAACAACGAGTCTTAAATCTTAAGATATAAGCAATTATTCGTAACAATTTTGAGTAGGTAGAATATCTCTCAAAAATGTCAAATTCATCGTTTAAATTTTGCGGTAATTCCCTAGCCAGTAAAGTAAATGATTGACTTTTTAATTCGGGTATTTGTTCTAAGTCTAATTCGAGATTTTCTGAAGAGTTTAAGTAAGCTCCATTTGTTAGAAATTCTGGGCCGTTAAACCAAACTTTGTTGTTTATTAATTCCTCGGGGTTTAAACCTCGCGAAATAATGTCCGCTGCGTTATCCTTCGTTTTTACATGTTTCCAATCATCTACTTTCGAAAGTTCGGTAATTCTAGTTATACGATTAGCTACAAAGGTTTTGAGATTGCAGGGTTCTATTTTTAACCAAGAAAGTACTATCGTGGAATCCGTGAAATAGGTTGTTTTAGAAATATTTATATCGAGAGTGTTTTTAATTTTGAAAATTAATTCTGCCAGTAAAGTTGCTGCTAACAGCTCAAGACGTGGTAACGATTGGCTTTTTAGTGGGGCTACACGAGATTTAGCTGTTAAAAGTTTAACTATATTTCCGTTTTTGGTGATTGACGATATATACACACATGCCCCATACGCTTTTTCAGAGCTATCACTGAATCCTATAAGCTCGAGTTTTTGAGCGTCTGTAGATAATACATGGCGTTCAATTGTTATTTTATTTAAGCAATGAAGTTGAGATGAAAATTGTAGCCAACTATTTTTTATGTCTATGGGAACCTCTTTATCCCAATCTAATTTTAAATGCCAAAGTTGTTGCATAAGCAATTTAGCTTTAACGATTGCGGGTCCGATTAATCCAAGAGGGTCAAATATTTGTGCTATAATAGAGAGCATAGCGCGCTTTGTAACTTTATGTTTATTTATGTTAATATCAATATTATATTTTAGGTTGTCGTTGTTCGCATCCCATATTATACCTAACGTTTTAAGCTCTTTCTCCTTTTGAAATAAAACTAGATTCTCGTCTTTACTATCATTTGTTGTTAAAATATAATTTAAAATGTTTCGATTATTTGAGGACCACTTGCGTAATTCAAAATTTGCGCTTGACAGTATTTCTGATAATTCGTGGTATATTTGTTTTGCTTCTTTTATCGAATTTACACTAAGAAGTAAGTCGTCCATATAAAAGCAAGTTTCAATAATTTCGGATGTTCGCGGATATTTTTGTTTGTTTAAATTAGCTATTTCTTTTAGGCATCGTGTTGCTTGAAATGGAGCACTTGAAGTACCATATGTTACGGTATTTAAATCGTATATTTTCAATTCATGATCGGGATTTTCGCGCCAAATAATCTTTTGAAATAAACGTTCACTATGATCTATTTCTATACAACGATACATCATCTTAACGTCTGCGCATAAAACATATGTTCGAAGTCGTAAGCGAAGCAAAATTGAAAATAGATCTGGTTGTATAGTAGGGCCTACTAACAACAAATCGTTTAAGGACACATTTGTGCTTGTTTTCGCGCTTGCATCAAATACAACTCTGCATTTCGTAGTTACTGCAGAGTCCCTAATAACCGCTGTATGCGGCATGAAAAATGATTCGTGTTCTATAGATTCGTCCTTATCTAATGTTGCAACAAACGACATATGACCCATTGATTCATATTCTCTCATGAAGTGGATATACTGGGTTTTTAGATTTTCATTTATAGAAAACCGATTTTCTAACTTTTTAAATCGCTTAAGGGCTGTTGCCTTTGAGTTACCTAATTGTTTTTCACATTCTTGCTTAAATGGATATTTTACCACAAAAGTTCCATTTTCTTTTCGCCTAGTAGTCGCTATAAAATAGTTTTCACAAAACTGATCATTTTTTGATAAAGGAATTTTCGTTTCGAACTCTTCTATTTGCCAAAATTTAATCAAACTATCGTTTAATATTTGATTCGTAATTTTACTAAAATTACATATTTTACGATTATTTTTATTTCCATATCGATCTAAAGATAGATTTCCCGTTACCACCCATCCTAACGTTGTTTCTTGTAATACCGGTAGATTATTTCCTATCTTGAATTTTCCACATTTAAGTAAATCAAAGAATATTTCAGCACCGATTAAAAGATCTATCGATTTAGGAATATTAAACTGTTCATCAGCTAATTTTATTTCATGTGGTATAGATAAACGCGTTTTATCAAATTTTTGTAAGGGAAGATTTTCTGTTATCTCCGGTAATACTAAAAGATGTAATTTTATTTCAAAATTCTCATAAAGCGATTTTATTTTCGCAACTGTTTTACTATTTATTTGAGTTTCTATTTTATTTATACCGGTTAGAGGAATATTTATTTTTTCACCTTTTAATTTTAGTTTTTCTAAAAATCGCCTGCTAATTAAATTTGATTGACTGCCTGAGTCAAGTAAAGCTGTGGCTTTTACCCACTTGTTATCATTATCTTGTATTAAAACTGTAGCTGTAGACAACAAAACCTGATTTGAATCGATCGTAGCAAACGAATGCATCATATTATTTTGGCTGTTAGCAAAGCTATTGTTTTCATGAATTTCATTTTCATTTTTATCGTCATTTATATCTGAAATGGTCTGACCGATAATACACATCGTTGGTCTAGCATTTTCACCCGTTAAAGGTAGCGGTAACGTCGCGTTTAAATTTTGCCGCCCGCCCTGAACTTCTCTCGATTCTTGGTTGTTATCATTCCTATTTTGCTCTACATTTATAGGATTTGGGTTAAACCGATTTTGATGTTTATAATTGTCTACGTGTAAAGTCGTATTGTGTTTGAGATTGCATTTTTTGCATCCGCTTGATAAACATTCTTTTTTGTTATGCCCGGATCTTAGACAATTTGCACATAGTTTGTTTTTATTAATTTCGTTATATTTTTCCGATAAAGTTAAATTAGCAAAACGTGGACAATGATAAATAAAATGCTTTTCTTTACATATTATGCAAGAGTAATGAATATTTTCTTTGACGTTTCTGAGCGTTTGTATCTGTTCATTAGTGTGAATATGTCCTACAACCCTTCTAACACCGTGTAATGGTGGCTTTTTATATTGATAGATTTGATCTGGTAATTTGTTTTGATTATTTACTTGTACTGCCTCTAATGTAAAACATTTCTTTGTTAAGAAATCCGTAAGTTCTTTCATTGTTGGTAAATTTTGATCATTGAGTTTACTTTCCCATTCTCTTTTTGTTCTTTCATCTAGTTTTTGCAATATTACCGGTATTAAGAGCGCATCCCAATAATTAACCGGTAGCTGTAATTTTTCTAAAGCTGATAAATGTTGATGTAATGAATCGAGCAACTTTCTTAAATAAACAGGAGACTCTTTGTTGACACTCGGTAGATTAAATAAAATAATGTTAATATGCGAATTTATTATGGCTCTGCGATTTTCATAACGTTTTTTTAATAATTCAACTGCGATTGAATAATTATTTGCGATTAAGTCAATGTTTTCGATTACTTTTAAAGCGTCTTCCTGACAACATGATTTTAAATACATTAATTTTCTGACCTTGTTAATATCAGACCTACTATCTACAATTGCTTGAAACTGGTCCCAAAAACTATACCAATTCTCGCAATTCCCATAAAACTTAGGTAAACCCAAGTCTGGCAACGTTGCAATAGCGCTAGGCTGATGTCCAGCCGCGCCATCTAGACTACAGATGGCGTTGTGTCCAGAGGTTACTGGAATTTTGTAAGATTCCTGACATTCCGAGATAAAACGTTTAGCTTTCGATATTTTTGAATAAAATAACGATTCGGTGTTTAGTCTATTTTCTTTTTCATCCGAATTTAAGTACTCTAGCCGCGTTTGAATTTTATCAAACTCCGAAAAGTCGTCTTCGACACTTTTTAAACGCGATTCTATTTCAAATTGATATTCTTTAGCGTTTTCTAACGATATTTGTTCTAAGAAATTTGTAAATCTAACTAATCTTTCACAGATTACCGATCGTGCATGCAAGAATTCTAAAACTTCATCGTTTTCGATATCCGCGGAACTAACATCCGCTTGTCTGTTTTTACCTTTTTTAGGCATTGTTTAAATTAAATTCAAGCGATAAAATGGCAGTTCAGTCTGTTACTGTTAAATCACGAGGAAATACGGGTACCTAATTCGATATATTTCAACAAGCGAGTATATTGCTAACGATATTTCGCCTCCTACATTCGATAGAACGAGACCAATAATAATAATTGATAAGCGTGTCTGCGTGTATCAATAATTCAAATGAGAGATACGATATTTCGATTCGAGTTTCAGTTAGGTATATCTGAATTGATAATCCGATATCTATATAACTAATTACGATATTATGAAGTCGATTTAAATTTAAATTCATATGTGTTATACGTGAACGAGATACGAATGTGACAGAGACCAACCGAAGGCGTATCTTTTCCCTGAATTTCGATAATAACGATTTTAAATCAATACGATCGACAAAACAATAATAGAAATTACTAACTACTAAATTAGGCAACTAAAAGCAAAATGCATGCTTAAATTCTACAGGAACGATATATTTTTAGGGAATAGAAGGGATCGCATTATAATGAAACGGGCTCACCGGTTATGGCTTTTTCTGTTTTCAAAGGCTGCTCTGCTTCAGGATCGTATCTGGCTCGATTGGACCAAAATGTTGGGGGTTTTCTCTCCTTCGAAGGACCAGTCAAACACACAGGATGTTTAACAAAAGTTACTTTAATGAACTATATTTATTTTACAGAAAAAGAAACAATATTTAAATTTAGGTAAGCCGCGGTACAGACGCTTCGGCAGTGTTGCCAGAGCGGCAAAGCCAAAAATCGCTACAACCTGGTGTGAAAAGTCGCTACTTTGTCGCTACTTTCTTCTGACGCAGAAAGAGGCATAGTATCCTAAAAAAAAAAAAAAAAAAACGTGTTTTTACAGAATAGGATTTTTTATTTTGCTGCATAAAATTGGCAGGGAAAAATAGTTAATAAAAACGTAGGAGAAACAAAATAGTGTTTTCACTAAAACTAACAACATAACACACAACACATCAAAAACTAATTTAATTAGTCACTACACAATAAGAAAAACGTTGGACAAAATACAAAACCAATCATTGTTGTATTTTGATTATCATGTATTAGTTAAAGATTGATTAGCAGTTGGTGTAAAGTATACTGCCTATAGCAGAAGGTAAATGCACTATATTGCGTTTAGGCAGACGAACACACAAATTATGGAACATGGAATAAAAACAAAAGGTTTTGACCAGAACGATCGATTTCGGGGAAGTCCCGGACCCCGGACCACAACTGATGCGATCTAATCCGAGCCGAGCCGATAGAGCAGACATGACAGTGGCTCCCGGTCCTCAATTATAATTTGAATATCAAGATAAATACGATAATTCCAAATCGCAAAACAGTGATTAACAAAACTTCCTAACCTAATTCAAAATTCGAAAAAGTCGCTACAAATAGGCTTGTTTTTGTAAATCGCCGCTATGTCTCACAGTCATCAAAAAGTCGCTATTTTCGCGACAAGTCGCTACAAATGGCAACACTGCGCTTCGGTCGGCTTCTCGAATCGTTCTCTCTTTCTTCCTCCCGTCGCGTCGAATTGACAGATAGCAATGTTGCCGCTGTGAACTGCATTTATCATCCCGGATGGGACAACAGCTGTACAAAAACGTAAAGTGAATTCTGGAGAAATTATAGCTTTTAAAAATTGATCTGCCTTGGTGGAAGTATCGCCATCCATAGCTGCTGAAAGTTCTTCCAAAGCCTCTACAATGGACACACCATTTCTTTAAATCTCAGAAGACCGTCATGATTTTGAACCCATCAGGAATCACACATGGCGACCAACTTATGACAATGTGATTCTGGCAAATTTTGTTTATTTTTGTTCCAAAACAATCCATTTATTTTCAATTGAATTTAGTCGCTGTTGACCGGTCGACGTTTTGGCTATCTCTATTTAAGATAATAAAATTATCTGAAATTTCGGATTTTCGGAGAGTGTTTGAACACCCCAAACACCCTCCCTAAATACGGCCTTGAGTGATAGCATGGTATGATGTCAGTAGAATATTGTGTGAAACATTTTTTGCTAGGTTCCTTAGTACAAACAGTCCTTTTGCCAGATTTTTGCTCAAGTTGTCAATATAATAATAAGCCTTTATTTTCAACAGGTTAAATACCCAATTACAGGAAATTCAAAGTATATATAAGAAGAAGTTGTATAAAGAAAAAGAATTTATCGTATATCTTAAGTAAATTACAAAATTACAAAACCACAATAGAAGACTACAAACAAAATATACAATAGAAAACAATGAAGAAAGATCAATTTAGCGATGTTCAACATTTAATCTCCGGCATCGACCGTGCGCATGTGATTTAAAATAAAAGTTAAATTATCGTTGTGAATGTCACACGTGTCACCAATGGAATTAAAGTTCTTACACATAAAGTAAATTGGACTATTATATAGTATGTTGGATCGGGCGGTGTCCAAGTTGCAGGCAAGTCGCTGTCTGGATTCAGGGCGTGGTACACGAAAGGAAATTCTTTGTAAAAGAGAAGGACAATCGATAATGTTGTTCAGTAACTTAAATAGAAATTTTACGGATTGCATCTCTCTGATCCTTTTCGCAAGAGGCAGTTCATTATACCTCGTGAGCAGTGTATAATGGTCGAAGCCCCTTGTAGGGTAGACACCATCATCCTTTAGCGCCTGGCACTTAAGGAATCGCCGCTGAACTGAGTCCAGTAGTTGAGTGTGGCAGTCGTAGATCGGGAACCAGACAAGAGAACCATAGTCCAGCCTGGACCTGACAAAGGCGTAATAAAGAATTTTGGCACTTGCGGTCCTTATAAACAGTTTGCAGTTTCGAAGCACAAAACCCAGCATCCGCGATGCTTTTGAGACAGCGTCATCAATGTGAGGAATAAAGGAAAATTTTTCATCAAAGGTGACTCCGAGATCTTTAAAGCTGCTAGTCCTGGCAAGAGTTGTCCCATTAGCTAAGTAATTGACGATATGTGGATTATTAATGCGAAAGTAGCTGGTAACATTACACTTAGCGACATTTAGATTAAGTCTGTTCAGACTGCACCAATGGCTTACAATATCGATATTCGACTGCAACAGAGCGCAATCGGCAGCGGAATTTATACAGGAAAATAGCTTTAGGTCATCTGCATATGCTAACCTTTGGCAGGTGAGCATAGTGATAAGGTCGTTAATGTAAATGTTAAATAGAAGGGGACCCAGATTAGAACCTTGAGGAACTCCCGAGGTGGAGGTAAAGCAAGCAGATTTAAAGCCCTCAACCGACACATACTGGGAACGGTCAGTCAGGTAGGAGCCGAAAAGCTTTACTAAGCGATCGGAGAAACCAAACTAACGCTCAAGTTTATTTAATAAGATGAAATGATCAATCTGATCAAATGCCTTCTGAAAGTCTGTATAAACCACGTCAACCTGACCTCTGTCATTAAGGAGTTCGCACACAAATTGAGAAAACGATGCCAGATTTGTAGTGCATGATCTACCGGCAACAAAGCCGTGCTGCTCATCGTAAAGCATTGGTTTAACCTTTGGAAAAATCAATTTGTAAAGCGCCAGTTCAAATAACTTTGAGAAGTTACATAGGATAGATATAGGGCGGTAATTTTCTACTACGCCAGCGTCGCCGTTCTTAAAGATGGTACATACTTTTGCTTGCTTTCAGATATCGGGAAAAACGCCGCTGTTTAGGATAAGAATAAAAATATGAAGCAGAGGGTCCAATAAGGCTACAGAGCAATCTTTAACTAGAAAGCTAGGAATCAGATCAGGGCCGGAGGTAATTTTATTCTTAAGACACTTGCTTGCTGCTAAGATATCGCTGGCCGTGAACGCTGCTACATCAATATAAGTTGAGGAAGCTTCAGACACAAAAGGATGCTCACTATGGGCTGAGTTTGTATAAACGCTTTTGAAATATTCACCAAACGCTGAGACAATGCTGTAAGGGGTGTCATAAGATCTGTTGGAGAATTTCATTGAGCGAGGAATTTGGGACTGGTTTTGTTTGCTTTGAATAAAGGACCAAAAATTACTAGGATCTGACGTTATTTTGTTTTCCAGGCCCAGGACGTAGCTTCTGTAGGCTCTTGCGGTCTGCGCTTTAATGTCTTTGCGCAAGGACCTGAAACGCTCTAAGTAGTTATTAGACTTGAGGGTATTAAAGTCATGTAGTGCTTTTTCCTTTTTATAGATATTACGTATAATGTAATGTCAGCCGAGAACCATGAAGGAAAGCGTTTTTTACGTTTTTATATTTGCCTCGCGAAATATATTGTTTAATATATGTCATAAAACACATTGCATGCAGAGTTGACGTTATGCTGAACTATAATAAGTGACCAATCAGCGTTAAGCAATAGATGATACAAGAGCGGAAAGTTTGCCTTCCTGAAGTTGTATTCCCTTGTGTCGTCCTTGTTAACTGGTAAGTTATTGTGAGAGGATAGGCTTGCGTGAAATTTAAAGGACAATGAAGGATGATGGTTATCCTCCAGAACAAGAGGTGCACCGCTGTTCAGTACAGCGACATCAAAGTTTGCAAAGATCAGATCCAAACAGCGAGAGTTGCCATTACCGACATTGTTGAACTGCTTACAGTTAAGAAACTCAAAAAAGTTAGTTAAAGGTTTATGTTTGCCATTGGGACACGCGGGGTTTTCATTAATAGTTGGTACGTTAAAATCACCTAAAATAATTACATGTTTACTTAAATTGCATCAACCGTTGAAAGAACCTCGAAAAAGTATTCCAATTGCGCAGAATCGATGGTGGGAGGAATATACAGTACAAAAGTATACAGGAAAAAATGGTTAAATTGAATTTTACACCCCACCAAGTCAATCTCCGGCACCTCATTGTGGACAACTGAAAGGTTGATAGTCTCTGAGCGAAAATGGTTAAGCACTCCCAACAAAATTCCACCGCCCCTAAATGCAGCTACGAGATCAGTACTTCTGTCCGAGCGGTACATTACATATGAACTAGGAAGGATTTCGCTATCAAATATATCATTTTGAAGCCAAGATTCAGTGACGAATATAATATCATAGCCGGAAGTGGACGCAGCACTGAAAAAGCTATGTGTCTTGGTACGTAGGCCGCGGACATTCTGGTAGTAACATGTAATTACGCTATCTAAGGAGAGTGAGGAGGCTGCGCCGGCGTCTGGTTTTTTGTTGCTATTGAGGGACTACCATTAATGTATTTAATGAAAAGATTATACTCACCATTGTCCCTGCGTGTCCTTAACTCTTCCTTGACTTCATTAAGTTGGTTCAACTGAGTCGGAGTTAGGTCCGACTCGATGTATACCTTCCTTCCTGAGAACTTGCTCCTGTTCTTCAGCAGAAACTCCACATCCCGACAGTCATCCAAAATGATCCGGACTGGCCTGCAGCCATTACGGTTGGACTTTCCAACTCTAGATGCCTTTCTCACAGGGATGTTACGATTCAACACTTCATTTAGCAAGGTAGAGATCTCTGCTAAATTTGACGGGTCCTCGGACGGTTCAGGCTTTAGGTTAAAAATCATAACATTCCAATTACGCTTTTGCCTTTCCAATACCTCCTGGATAACAGTGCTACTAGTAACCGGCTGAGAAGGTGGTTGTGGATAATGTGACCGTGGCATAGTGGACAATAGCTTAGAAGATGAGGTAACCTCGTCACTGAGTGCGTCCAACCTTGCCCTAACCCTTTGAAGCTCGTCAACAACAGTGGGCAAACCAGATATTTCCGCTTTCAGAGCTCCGACGTCTCTTTCCAGGGCTCCCACACGGTCGATTAATCCCAATAACTGTTTGACATTGGAAAGGCAATCCTTACAGTAAAAAGGCAATGACCTTTTACTCAACAGAACAGCCCTTATTTCAGTAGCGCTAATATCACAGCAACCCTTCAATCGTGTCAGAGGCCAGAGAAAGTGTGGTGTCATCAGCATAGATTGTGGCCTTAGCGGTTGTTATCGTGTTAGGTAGATCATTTATATAAATGATGAGGAGAATGGGCCCTAAAATGGATCCCTGGGGAACCCCAATGTTTTCCACTCTCTCCGCTGACGACACACCACCCACCCTGACCACCTGCTTTCTCTCCTGCAGATAGGATTTCACCATGTAGATGCTATTTTGACAAAAACCATACATTCCAAGTTTAGCTAAAAGAATGTCATGGTCAACGCAGTCAAATGCCTTGCTTAGATCACACAAGAGTACCAAGTCAAACTGTAGTCTATGGAATGAATCAACAATATGAGAAATTAGGTCTATGATAGCAAGGACCGTACGTGTTTTGACCTTTCCTGAAACCAAACTGACTATTTGAGAAATAATTATTTAATTCAAAATAATTTGTCATGCATTTTTCCATGTCTTTTGAAATGACAAGGAGAAGTGATATGGGTCTATAATTTTGAGGTTGATTTATATCTCCCTTTTTAAAAATTGGTATTACTATAGCTTTTTTTAATGATGTTGGAAATGTATTTTCTTTAAAGCTTAAGTTTATCCGTTTTGTGAGGGGACCAATTATCTAATTCTTTATCGATTTAAGTAATGTTTAACGTTAATGTTTATTTACGTGTCAATGGTTTATTGAACTTGGTGAACCTATTTTATTGTGAAATTAATTCTTGAATCGGTTTCCTGCTTATTACGATAAATGGCTTAAAACTATAGTGCTATTGTTAAAACATTCCTTTATTGTACTTCCACAATGAGCTTAAGGTATGCAGGCAGTAATGATGAACAGAATTCAAAAAAACATTAGTGGAGCGGATTTTGACCTGAAATATTTTTCTTTCTTTAAGCTTTAGTCTAGTGGACTTTCATTTTCATCTCTTTTGAGTTGTATGCTTTTTTAAAATTTATATTCATGGAGAACAATAAATTCAAATTTAAATGTTGTGCCACTAAACTCTACAGCTATTATATTTGTGTGGGCTGTTACAGTCTTGTGCACCAGAGTTGTCCGAACAGAGACTTTAAGTCTCATATTAAACTTGACCAGCAAAAAATACTATGTTCTAGAAAATGCATGAATGTAGATGGTGAGGAGAAAGATAAATTAGGCATGATTTTGGATGAACTTGAGAATTTAAAACAAATTAACCACAACTTATTATTAAGTTCAAATATTGGAAAAATGGAACACATTTTAAGCGAAAAAGATGCTACAATTTCTAGTTTATATGAATGTATTGAAGAGTTAAAATTGAAAATTGAGAACCTAAAATCTGAAAACCAGAAGCAACGTCGAAGGACTCTTGACCTTGAAAGTGTAGCTCTGGCAGCAGAACAAAGTCTGGTAGATGAATTGGAAAGGAAATCGAGTGAGGTCATCGTACTCAAAACCAATATTAATGAGTTGGAGGAGCAGATCACAGCATTTGAGACTGAACTTCTTTCCAAGTGCAGTGATATCTCTGATTTGAAGAGGGAGATTGAAGACCTGAATGCTTTAAATAGAAACATGGTCTCATCTATCCGTGTTTTGGAAATGAATAATTGGTCTTATACCAACGAAATCACTGACCTTAAGAATGAAGTTTGCAGATTGTCTACTGGGCCAACCCAAACTGCCCCTCCCACAAAGAGTGTTTTACAAAATGCCTCGAAACCTTCACAGCATGTGCCATCCCTAGGTGAGGAGTTACAAATGGTTGCTTGTCCGAGCTCTGATGGTTACCGGGAAGGCAGACTACGTAATTGTGAACTGGGCGCTAGGAGAAAGGTCACAGTCTGTGGTGATTCTAGTCTAGTGCAAGAGGATACTCTCGGATTCTTTCCAACAACAGTAAATCAGTTACCACCACATCTGGGTTTGTGTTTAGTGGATGTTCTTCTGTACAACTAGCAAGGAATGTTGCTCATCTGGGTGTTGATCACAACGAGGATGATACTTTTGTTATTTGTATAAATCATTGTTTTACTGTTCCTTCTAATTTTGAATTGGCCCAGATGTTGTCCTTAGGAAAGTTTACTAGTCTAATTTTTGTGATAAAATGTGATTTTCGTAAATGTTCAGTGTTTAGTTTTAGGGGTATTATTGATTTTATATCTTCTTTTTCAAGTATGCATAAGAGTAGTATAAGAATTATAACCGATTTTAAAATTAAATTTAGGTATCGCTATTCCGTCCATTCAATGTCACGTCTCCTAGCTCTTTATATTTATTCTAATAGAGTGATGCCAAAAAATGTTGTAATGAGAGGTATGCATACTCAAACTGACAAGAGTTGGCAATTTGATAATTCCAATTCTAATGCTTGTTCAAATGACAGTCCTTTTTTAAGTCAGAGCAGGGAAAATCTGTTGCAGCCCTAGCTCAATCAACCTTAAATAATTTTAATTGCCAATCCCTTGTTTTAAATTGCCAATCTATTACAAATAAAACTGGTGAACTTGAAGCTTATTTAGAAAGCATAGATTATCATGAGATAATTTTCCTTACCGAGCATTGGCTTAGGGCTGATGAGCCAATTTTTATTTCAAACTATTCCCTAGTACCCATATTCTGTAGGTTAAATTGGAACAATGGAGGTACTATGATAGATGTAGACAGGATTTTCAAGGTTTGTCTGATTTTAGAAATGTTGCTAAGTATAGTTTTATTTGTGAGGAACTAGATTTTGAAATTTGTATGGCTCATTCGACAAAGTTAAAGTTTTTATTGTGTGCCTACCGATCACCTAATGCCGATGTTAACGTATTTATTTCTAAACTCGAAACTATATTATCAAGTCTGCCTCCTCATTCTTCAGTGATACTGGCGGGTGATTTTAATATTAATTTTCTTGACAAGAACTCGAACTCTTGTAAATCTCTAGGTCATTTGTTACATTCATTAGGTATTACGGTGCACATTGACCAACCAACTAGAATAAGTATAGCCACTCTACCACTCTTTTGGACTACTTCTGCACTAATTTCAATCCAGAAAATGTTCTATGGCTGGTGGAAGATGCAGCACTATCAGATCATTGTGCAGTTGTGTCAAAGTTTAACCTGGACGCTAGTCTTGAAAAGAGAGCAAAACACTTCAAGGGACGTTTACTAACAAGAAGTAATTTTTCCAGGTTTAGGCAGCTTTTAGACATGTATGATTGGGGTAGCTGTGGTGATGGATCTGTTTCACTCGGTTCTTTTCATTGTCAGCTGCAGCAAATATGCGAGAGTACTTTTCCATTTGTAAATATAAAACCTAGGAAAAAAAGTAAGCCTTGGTTAACTAAAGGGATTAAAGTATCAGCAGAAATATGAGGTGCCTACGACATTCTATGAAGGCCTTTTATATTCACAATGAATTTTTTCTATCCTACTTTTACAGATACCGCAGCATTTATCGAAGTATTATTAAACTTGCCAAACAAATGTTTTATAATAACCGCATAAATTTGGCTTCTAGTAAGCCAAAAGAAATATGGAGGATCGTAAATAATTTCACAGGCATTGGTTCCTCACAATCATTGCAATCATGTTTAAAAGCCAATGATTTAAATGCCTATTACTGCTCGATTAGCGACAAACTTGCTAACAATCTTACAAAAGTTCCAGTGGATCCACTTCATTGGCTTAATGGAAGGGCCATTGCTGGGAGCTGTTACTTTCGTCCTGTTACTCCGGAGGAACTTATGAGTGTTATTCAATCGATAAAAAATAAGAATTCATCTGCTTGGGATGACATTTCTGTAAAGATGTTTTTAAATTTACCTCATTCTGTTTTTACCACCCTGGCTGAGGCCATTACCAACTCCTTTGAAGAAGGAAGTTTCCCATCGACATTAAAAAGAGCCTCTGTTATTCCTCTCTTCAAGGGAGGAGACAGTGAAGTCCCATCTCACTATAGGCCTATTTCTCTTTTGCCAACACTTACAAAGATAGTTGAAAAACTTATGAAAGATAGAATGCTACAGTTTCTTAAGGGCCATAATATTCTTTGTGCTTCGCAATTCGGCTTTCTGGAATCTAAAAATACTAGTGACGCTATTTTTCGAGTGCTTGAAGAGCTGTATCTTAGCCTTAATGAGCGGTGTTTTGTGATATTTCTAAAGCCTTTGATTGTATCGATGATGGTATTTTACTTGGAAAGTTGGGTGTGTATGGCTTTAGAGGAAAATCTCTCCAGTGGTTCCAGTCTTATCTTGAGGGATGTTATTTTCAAAACACCAAATCTAACTTGATGTACATTAAGTCCGGTGTTCCACAAGGTTCTGTGTTAGGCCCTCTATTATTTTTGCTTTATGTCAATGACTTGCCTAGTGTACTGAGATACGGTTCTTGTACAGCATTTGCCGATGATACAACAGTCTTGTGGCATCATAAGGATCCTGTCACTTTGAAGCAAATGATAGATGATGACCTTGGGAGTGTTAAACTTTGGTGTGATGCTAGTGCCTTGACATCTAATATTGCAGACAAGTATTCTAAATTTTAGAGGAAATATTGAGAACATTGCTATAGGAAACACTAAAATTGAACACTTGGATGAGTGTACATTTTTGGGAGTTTGTATTGACAGCAGGTTGAAGTTTGAGTCTCACATAAGTAATCTCTGCTCTAGAATTTCTTCGGGTTGTTATGCTGTGAGAACTGTGAGAATTGAGATTGGTGCTATGGTTGCAAGAAGTGTATATTTTGCATTAGTTGGATCGCACCTAAAATATGGGATTTGCTTCTGGGGCTCATGTTCAACAACGCTCTTTAATTCGCTTTTTGTGCTGCAGAAAAGAGCAGTGCGTTAGATACAACGCACTAACCCAAACTAACCTGGCTACTAGAGACTCCTGTCATCCATATTTTGTCAGTGGTGGCATTTTGACACTAGCGTGTATTTTCATCATGGCAACGGTCTGCCTTATGTATAGGAAACATAGTACCACCATCTTTGCACCAAATACTAACCATACCCGAAGTTCTCACCAATTCAGTTTACCAATCCCTCATTCAGCTTTGACTAAAAGGTCTGTCATTTACAATAGTGGAAAACTTTTTAACCATTTGCCACTCAGGATCAGGCACCTTCAAAATTACAAAAGGTTTAGAGCTGGTGTTAAAAAGTTACTTGTATCCCATGCATTTTATCAGGTTGATGATTACCTGCATTGTTCATTTTAGCATTTATTTTTATTTTTAGCCATACATAATTTTATTAGGCATTTTAAGTTATAGATTTTGGCAATTTTAATATATTTCAATACCTACTTAAACCAATGTATTTTGACCTCCTACATGTTAGTATGTTCAAATTTTGTCTTTTGTCTATATATGTATATAAAATTTTTGACTCTATTGTATCGTTATATTTAGATCCGCTTTGTCAATAACTATATGGTTATGATAATAAAGCATATTTTGACTTTGACTTCCAAAGATGTCGCGGCTGGTTTTGTTTTTTATATTACTGATTATGTCCCGAACCTGATTAAATGTGACCTCACCAAAAGAGAACCTGTCCCCCTGTCCGACCCAATATTTACCTTTATGTAATTAAGAAAATAAAATAATCTTTATTCTAAACCATACAAAGGTGGAAAGTACCGCTAGGCGTATTTTAATAACCACCACAAAATAATATGAATACATTTCCTAAAAATACGACAAACATTAACGCATCCAATCAACCTGGGATATTTTATTATGAAACAAAAACATACCTCTCTTTGTTATAGGTCTAAATGTTTCTCTCGTTTGTGTGAAACCGACTCTCTGAGACACATTGAGCCTTACAATCTGACTCCCATGGTCAGAGAAATATAATTTGTGTACAGCAGCAAAGCACAGCTCCATTTCTGAGCTCAGGAAGACATTATCAATACACTTTACTCCTCTTATAATATAACAATATAATAAATATAAAACATGCATATAATTCATTTTCAACATTACAACCCTAATCATAGATTCATCTTATAACTAGTTTATGTACAGAATTTCCTTGAACACCTTGAGCCACATGAATAGGAGTCGTCGAATATAGCCTTATAGGCAAACTCCACACCATCGTTTCTATCGGAACTTCTGAAGGTGCCTGCCAATACATTTCCTCCACACTTGGCGGATTTAACCCCTTATTAGTACTTGTGACAAATTCGAAATGCAGCCTCCACTTCAGAGAAACTGGAAGAAATACATCGGTTTAACTTTAAAATCTAGGCTACAATTTGCCTTGCTTTAAATGTCCGCAGCCCCACAACGGTAAGTGGGTAACTCTTAACTTAACTCTGTCAAAGAGGCAACAATGCCTGATGATGATATATTAAATTAGATTCTTTATTGCATAGTGTAAATATTGTTACAACAATTTACACACGTCAAAGGAGTAATAAAATTTGAATTTATTATTTACTAAGATTGGGACATATGTCTTTACATTACTTACCCAAATCGGTTACAAAAGCAGGTGTAACATGTAAAGGTATTGGCAAAATCAGCTGCGTGTACTTGTACCCCAAACACACTTCATGGTGTTTGCTAAATGTTATAATTCTGACTTGCTTAGAATTCTCAGTGCTGGGATCGATGGTAGTCTCTTCTTCACACTGCAAGGAGACAGACACTTGAACACAGCAAACTGTTGCCACCGTAAAGTCAAATGTACCTACAAATTAAAGAATATATTGGTGTTTTTAATAGCCACTTTAAGCATATTACTTACCTATAATATCTTCTCCAAGTTTGTAGGCTGGCTTAAACAAACAGAACCTGGCAACTTTTCCCCACGTATTGGAGATCATATAAAAGTTTGGATTTCTTCTTGCTGTTATATTCTATAAAAAAATACAGTTAGAGGAATGCTAAGGAATGAAAAACTTATTGCCTGAAAATTTATAAAACGTTACTAAACATTTTTGAGTATTACCTGTAAACTTTCCAAAGCCAAATCTATAGGCTTCTCTTTCTGTCTTATTTCAAGAAAAGGATTAGTTGGAGTCAATTCATCTGTAGTATCATTGCAAAAAGCCCCTGCTTCATTCAACACTGCCTCTGCCAAAGGCAGCACTCTGATTGGTACTCTCATCAATTTAACTGGGCTGTTCACCCTTTGGGTGCCAATTGTTATTTTGTAAGAGTATTTTACCAGTTGTCCTCGGTACGATGGTGGCGAGTCTGTTGGTATTTTTTCTCTATAGACAACTAGAATAGTTTTAATGTCATAAATATGTTAGTCTCTAAAATGTTGCTTGACCTGAATACTTCAATATACCTATGATCATTAATTTTCTGTTATACTGGTCTCTATATTAATCTGATGGCTTAATGGGGTAATTTTAATATGAACTATTTTGTGTGCTAGGTCCCTACTTACAATATTTAATTTGGCCAGGTGATAGTCGTAAGTCACAAAACAAAATCTTTGGTTTCGTAGCAAATTCAACTTTAGCATTGTCTCCTGTCACCGTACCAAAGGCAGTATCGGCCAGTGCAATGTGGCCGGCTTTCTCATTGTCTTTCACCTTGGGAATTTTAGAATCTGTGAAGCATTGGCAATGTATCTGAGCAGAGGCCCATGCCAAGCTTTCGAACACATCTGCATGGCTCTGGGAAACCTTAAAAAATGTTAAGATATTTCTTACATAGTTGATAATTCAAATAGAGACAATTGTTTACTTTATGTGAAGGAGAGACGGGATGGCTGAAGGAGATGATGCATTCTACAACTTCCCCAGATAAAAATACGTGTCCTCTAATAAGTTTGGCTGTCACTTCGATCATTATTTGATTTTGATTTAATTTCTAACATATATATGCTAAAAAAGACCCAAATTTATAACAAGCATTAATAACAGGGACAGTTTTGAATGTAAATAAGTCAATTCAATTCATATATAAATAAACCTTTTTTAAGCTAGGGCTAGGTTAGGGAAAATATGATAATCAGCTGACGCTGACATATGAGTCACAAGAATAAAGTTATTTATTCTTGTGTATGAGTTATTTGATTTGCCTAAGAATATTGGCAACGCCGCTTAGCTACCTTCCGGCCGGCCTGATTTTAGTTCATAGTGCACTTGTGAATAGGAGGCGCGTGATTGGCTAGCTACGTGAGGTGACGCATGTCTTCACGGTGCAACCAGTTCTTTCCAAGTCAGCAGATGGTTTGGGGTCTGCATGGTTGGCCTTCACTTCGGCGATCCGGGTTCAAATCTCGTCGGTTTTGTTTTTTTTTTAAGTAAACAGTTTTTTTCTTGATTTTTGGGTTTTTATTGGGTATGGCTTGGGTTAGCACTTGGTTAGTTTCCTTTTCTTGAACCCCGGAGCGAGCGGTGGACCATATACTTGCCAATTGCAGGTCTTTAAACCGCATGCATTCACAAGTGCACTACGAATTTTCGCTTTCTGCCGCCACCAATTCAAAAGCAACGAAATGACGAAACCGATTGAAACGTTCGTCTTTCTTATATAATATATCATCTATGTGTTAATCAGTCATCATTCATCACAGCTCAGACCAACTTTAGTTATTAATTTCACCCTGGCTAACGCTAGCTACGTCGCTACCAGAGCAGCCCGTTCCACGTCCACTCGGCATGTCGTGAGCCTGTGATCTGTGACCCACGAACGAACAAACGAAACAAATGTACATCACGAAATACAATGCCCAATAGCAATGATACTCGTGGGGAATCGATTCACACAATTCAATTTGTGAAATTGAATCGATTTCTACGATTCGTTTATTTGAACGAACAAACGCACTATGCAAACTGCAACGTCGCAAGTATTGCTACGGCGCGCCGGGCCGCCCTGGAGATTGTTATTGCCACGATTCATTTAAATTAATTACAAACTTTGAGTTTGAGTCGCTGACGATTCAATGATATTATCCCTAAACCTAACCTACAAACGACTTCGGATTCGTCTTCGGTCGAGTGTGCACATGTCGGGTATCGGCCATTTTGTTCTAGCTTCATATATGTTAGTTTGGGGACCCATGGGGCTTTCAGGGGCTGTGTAGACTGCCCGAATAGGATTCGGACGTCCAGCCGGGGATAGGCCCGTGCCAGCATCAGATTTTTATGTTTGTGATCCTCCAGCCGATGGTGTTCGAGCCTTAAAACAAGCCGTGCATGTCTGAGGCCCCAGGAGTACATACTCGACATGCTGGGGGCTCTAAAAATAGTATCTCTATCCATCAGGTATAATTAATCTGGGATGGGTCGCCCAGCCCCGGATAGAGGTCTTTTCTGGCTGAATTTCTCACGAAAAAGGCCAATAGAGAGTTTGCTACTACTACTACTAACCTACGCACTCAATGCATTCGAAGCGATGAATCGAATCTCATAATTATTATTTAATACCCATTGAAATGAACGACTCGTTCAATAATTCCCCATCTTTACATTCCAGTATATCGGGCCTACAGTGGGTTTTTAAAGCCACTGTAGGGCTCAGGGAACCATTCCCTTGTCCTTTCAAACCACAGCCGTCTCTAAGAACTTGAAGGCGTCTGTGTTGAAGCACGGATGGATCTTGTTAACGACCCAAGGTATTTATCAATTTTTGTTTTTAACTAGAAAGCTTTCTTGTTATATAACAGTTTAGGAGAAAAAAATCTGCAAATAACGCACTTTTGAAAGCAAGAAACGCATTCAAAAATTTCAAAAAGCAAGTCGTTTCCGCGACATCGTTCTAATATTTCACTTCACGCATGGTCCTTCGCTCGCTTCACTCGCTGCGGGGCGCAACCAAATGAAACTAACCCCAACAAACCCAAGGCATGCCCAAAATCAAGAAAAAAAAACTAAAAAAAATGAATTAGCATATACGTGTACGCATGCATGAAGACTTTACATTCGTGTACCTAGACACGAGTGTCAGAAAGCTAACCCCTCCTTGACTTCCGTTTCGTCTTCGGTCGAGAGTGCACGTGTCGGGTATAGGCCATTTTGTTCCAGCTGCATATACATATATGTTAGTTTTGGGAATTCATGGTGAACGTTCAGGGACCGGGTAGTTTTCTCCCCGAATAAGATACGGACGTCCAGCCGGGGGTTTGAGCCCCGTGCATGCTAGAGATTTTTATGTTTGTGAACGTCCAGCCGGTGGTGTTAGAACCTTAGAACAAGCCGTGCATGTATAAGTCGGGGCCCCAGGGGTACATACTCGACATACTGGGTGCCCTAAAAATAGTATCTCTATCCATCAGGTGTAACTAATCTGGGATGGGTCGCCCCAGCTCTTACTAAGCCGGATAGAGGTCTTTTCTGGCTGAATTTTCGAAAGAAAAAAGCCAACAGAGAGTTGTACTACTTCTACTACTAACCCCTCCTTATTCTCGACGTAAATTAAGATGATTAGCAGGGACCGCATAATCATCGTTGTTCGAACCACATCAAAGGGCTTCAGAGTTGCGCGCGCATCACACTGTTAATTAAAATGTAACACTTCACGTATGGCTCTCCGCTCGCTTCGCTCTCTACGAGGGCGCACCTGACAGGAACTAACCAAAACTAACCCAAGGCATACCCAAAATGAAGAAAAAACTTTTTACATATAATAATGAAAATAATATAATAATGTCTTGCCACTGGAATAGAACCCGGGCCGCTGTATCGTGGACACAGCATCCAACCACTGAGCTATGAGACCAGTTGACAGCAATTTGCTAGACCCTAAAGATATGGTGTTTATCAACAATGTAAAGCGCGCGCAGCTCCGAAGCCCTGTGACGTGGTACGAAAAAGTCTACTTGGTCGACATAATCAGTTTTTCAAATTAAATTTATTAATTAAGTATTTTATTTTATGTACCTATAACGTTTTAGGGGAAAAATATGTATAGTAGAATAGCATATGTTGGTGTTAAAAAAGACATATAAAATTCAATATTTTTTGGACTTAATTTGTGAATTTAAAAAAAGTGTATGATCTACCGATTTTTGTGTTTTAATCTGTTCTGTGTTTATTATAATTTGAAGCCAGTTTATAAAAAGTCTCTACACACTAAGCTGAGCCATTGTATTTTACTGTATAAACAATGGTTAAGCTCATTGCGTCATGCTTACTCGCGTCTACCTACAGCAAATTTTCGACGTTCTACCCTGCGCATTTGGGAGAAGCCCGGTGTTGTTCTAATATTATCACAAGATAACACAAACTAACGCAAGGCAATGCCCAAAATAAAAAATATATATATATGAATTAGCACGTACGCATGCGTGAAGGCTCAAAATTGCTGTAGGTAGATGCGAATTTCGTGCTTCTGACACTTATCGTTTCCCGTACCACATCAGCGGACTTGAAAGTTGCGCGCGCATCACGTTGTTGAAAAAAATTGTCTAATATCACACTTCACGCATGGCTTTCCGCTCACTACTGGGGCGTAACCAACAGACCCAAAGCATGCTCAAAATAAAGTGCTGCCGTAGCGCAGACGCAGCAACCAACCACTGAGCTACGGACCAATTGACAGTAATTGGCTAGACCCTAAAGATATGATGTTTGTCATTAATGTAATGCACGCACAACTCTCTGAAGCCCTGATGCGGTACGGGAAACACTTAGAGCTAGACTAGGGCGGCACCTAATCAGCCGAGCTGAATGTATTATTTCACTTCACGCATGAACCTCCGCTCGCTATGGGGGCTCAAAGAACAGGAACTAACCAAAACTAAACAAAGGCATTCCCAAAATGAAGAAAAAATACCCTTTACAAATATAATCTTAAAAAAAACACCAGAGCAGTTCTAGACAATTCATTGCACCGCAAAGACTTCGATAAACTGAAGGCTGATTATGAGTCTTGTAAATTACCTGAAATGTCTACTACTTCTGACGGTTTTTCATTTCACAACAAGGAGTCCTCTGAGGCCTTTTTATTTGTCTTTGCTCAACCTGCTCGAAAAATCAAAGAAATCAGCTTGGAGCAGAACACGAAATGCCATAACTACACCAAGCAGATATTTCCTGCTCGGAAGATTTCCTAAATTGCTACCCCAAATGAACGCGCTTTTTGTTTAGACGGCACGTAGATAGGATATTTTATATATTGGGATATTTTTCTCAAAAAAGATCACGATGCCTTTCAGCCTTTCAAAATTTAAAAGGTGGGGTTACATTATTACTTTATATTCCGCGGTTTTTGTTGATTATCAGTCATCTTTCTGCTATTGCTCTAACTGCTTTACCTCCAGACTAGGTGCAAGTAAAGCATGATCTAGCTGATCTTGAGCACATTGCTCCTTCCCAAGCGAACAAAAAAAGATCAGCGGCTCGAGCCAAATGAACATCGATCACCTGGTCCAAGCCGCTTAGAGTAGTGAGAGCTGACCAAATGAACAGGCCTCTAGTTAGGATTTGTACCGGAAGGTGGAAAGCAGCTCATATGCTCATAACCTCAATTTTTTGTTTATTTTGATTTTATATTTTGGTATGTTCATATCATAACTTAAAAAAAGGCATGTTTTCTTAACAGAAAAATGTGTAAAAATGTTATTCCAAAACAAGTTTCATCGAAAAGAAACGAAAGTGTGCCTGATAATATGGATTTCGGCTGTTCTGTACGCTATTTATCAATTTGCAGTAGCTAGCCAAAATTGTAGGTATATTAATAATATAAAAAGTGCTTCAATTGAATTCCTATTAAAACTAATATTTATGTACAAAATATGTTATTTTCAAATTATCTCAGAACATTATTTGGGTCTTGTGACATATAGGTATCTACGATTTCGCGATTTTTTTTCTTTTCATTAGAAAAGGGGTGTCCTATAGAGTAGTTTAAGCCAAAAAAATCGGAGGATCCGCGAAATTTGAGCCGAAAAAATGACTCCAAAGTTCGAGTTTTGACACAAATTTTCAGCACCACTTCACAAAAGCACTAGAAATATAGACAATACACACTTGAAAATCAATTCTCGGGTAAAAATATTAACCAGGAGACATTTGCGTAGAACGAGAGGCTTTCGTTTTGTCCCGGTCCTAATTTAAGACGGCCCATAGCCCCATGAAACAAAATAAAAGTTTATTTGTAATTATAATTGTAAGCTAAGCATCCCCCTTTTTACTGTCAAATGTCACAAGGAAGAAGGCACACTGTTGCCAGACGTTTGACACTGAAAAGATCTGGGATCAACTTTCGCTTAGCTGAAATGAGTTATGTAAGAAATATTTGTTTATTTAGTATAGAGCAACCTCCCCAAATGCAAAATCATAAATTTTTTTTCGATTTTCATTTTTTCGACTCTAGAATATCTGAAATCAGTTACACGAAAACATGTTTCTGTTTTACATTATAAATATTTTTCTAAACATAATACCTCCAAAAACTTCTTGCGAAAATAAGTCATTTTCATTTTTTGAGTTAGTTTGGGTTAGTTTAGGTTAGTTTGGGTTAGTTTCGTCTCGTTTAAGCCGGCACGCACTTGCGTGAAGAAAGGCTTGCGCTTCGCGCAAGCCTTTCTTCACGCAAGCCTAGGCGAAACAATTTCGGTTAGTTTGGGTTAGATTTGGTTAGTTTGGGTTAGCTTTGGTTAGTTTGGGTTAGCTTTGGTTAGTTTGGGTTAGCTTTGGTTAGTTTGGGTTAGCTTTGGTTAGTTTGGGTTAGTTTCGTCTCGTTTAAGCCAGTATGCACTTGCGCGAAGAAAGGCTTGCGCGAAGCGCACGCCTTTCTTCACGCAAGCCTAGGCGAAACAATTTCGGTTAGCTTGGGTTAGATTTGGGTTATGAATATTTCACTTCACGCATGACCTCCGGTCGGTCCGGGGCTCAACAAAAGGAAAAGTGCTAACCCATGGCATACCCAAAATCGGCTGAAATGCGGCACTTTTGGCAACACTGTACCGGGCCTTTGGCGTCCATCACTAAAATTTTATTATTTCCCCGTTCAATTTCCTTATTTTCCCGTTCCACCTGGAAAAGTAGTAGAGGCACTTTGTCCGTTCTACGTCAATTAACCTCAAAACTCGAACTTTGGGGGCTTTTTTTCGGCTCAAATGTGGGGGATCCTCCGATTTTTTTAGCTTAAACTACCCTATAGGACACCCCCTTTCTAGTGAAAAAAAAATTATTCGTGAAATCGTAGATACCTATACGTCACAAGACCCCATTATTTGTAAATTAGTTATGATTAGACAAGTTCTGTATTACAATAATTGTAATTTCAACTTCAAACACTTTAGATTTTCAGGATTATCATGATCATTATGAAGATTTTACTACAGGATGGTATTTTCTCAACTTTCATAAAAAAGACAAGGCTGATTTTGAATGGGAAACAATTAGTTTTTTCTTAAAAGTTGTTTATCCTGTGATGCTGTGTTATGTAGTTGTCTCTGAAATAGGCAGATACTTATTAGTAAAAATTGAGGTAACATATTTTTGAGAAAACAAATTTACAAGAAGTGCAATATGACTTTAGTAACTTATTTTTTGTATTATTTTAGCTTCAACAATATTTCCAAATATTGTTTCCATTGCTATATTTAACCTATTCTATGGGATACAAAATCACATTAATAGCTCTGATACAACCTGCCTTGTTCAGCTTAGTTGCATCATTCAAAAAAAAATTGCTTATATGGATGTGCAGCTTATTTTGTCTAGCACTCATCACCATATATAAGAAAATAAGTGCCATCGAAGAATTTTTGAAAGACTTGAATATAAACCATTTTGAAGCATACCTGAATATACTGCTTCTCTGTTGGATGAATTTGAAATGTACCAGCTTTTTGCTGAATGCCACCACAAAAACATCTCTTCTAGAGTATTTGTCTTATTGTTTCTATTTTCCAACACTGTTTACTGGGCCATTTATTGGATACCAGGATTTTAAAAAACTTCATGATATAAAGAGTTTTGAAGGTTTAGATGTAAGATTAAAGAAATTAGCACAGAACATTTTGCGATGTGTTTTTTGGAAGCTGTTTGCAGATTTTTGGCTACATTTTGTATATGTTAATAGCACGTCTTTCCAGTTAGAGGTAAGTATTGGTAGGATCCCTTTTTTGTACTTTATTGATTGTAATTTTTGAAATATTTAATTTAATGTGTATCTAGTAAGATGATGTATAAATTGATTTTTTCCTAATATGTAATACAATGTTGAGTTAGTCTGCTGAATGTATGCTACTAGATTACCAAGTAGATTACCTCATGTTAATGTTTTTCTTCTTAATATTTTAGTTGGTGAAAAAGTTAGATTTGTGGAGCCTCTGTGGTTATGGATACTTAATGGGACAATTTTTCCACATCAAATACGTTATTCTATATGGGATATCTACCAGTCTAGCATCTTTTGATAATATAATGGTTCCTAGTTTGCCCAGATGCATCGGAAGGGTGCATTTGTATTCAGATATGTGGAAATATTTTGATCCTGGACTATATGATTTTTTAAAGAAGTAAGTATTTGTGCAATATAGAATAACATCCTAAGTCCCACAATTATCGATGAAAGATATTTGGTTCCTACATGGACCAGTTATTTATGTTGTATTAATTTTAGGCACATATTTATTCCATCTCAGAAACTTGGACTCGGAAAATTTGGATCGTCATTTTTGTGTTTCTCTTTCGTCTTTATTTGGCATGGCATAGAAGAATATATTCTCATATGGGCTTTATTGAATTTTATGGGGGTCATTGTGGAAGATGAAGTAAAGACCTTATACTTGACAAAATTGAAATATGCTAATTTCATGAAGAAAATTACAGGAAACAATTTGAGACGATTAAAGTGCGTCATGGCAGCACCTCTTTTAGCACTGTCTGCTCTCTCTAATTTCTACTTTTTCGCTGGAAAAGAAGTGGGCGATGTTTTTATAGAAAAATATATAAGCGGTAAGTCTAGTAGAATAACCGAAAGAGAAACTGAGCAACTTAAAAATAGAGTATTCCATTATTTCAGAAATTGGTTTGAGTCTGGTGGCAAATTCAAACGAATCACAAAAATTCCTGCTATTTTCTTACAATTTTTACACTAACATCATAATGGTTTTTTTTCAGAGCCCTGTTTCAATCAAGTATGGCTAATTTTTGTATTATATTGTTGCTGTGAAATATCCACAGAACTACGGGATGTCAATGCTCACAAAATGTAAATATAATGGCCCTTCGTGGGAATTCCTCTGAAGCAATAATCTGTGATACTACCAATTTCGTCTTTAAAGGAGATTTTTATACTTTATTTTTATATAATTTATTTACAGCAGATTTTGGAATAAATTAAACACTTTTCAACGCAATATAGGTTATAATTTATTTATATCCTTAATCTTAAACCACAGATATTTTAAAAGCTCTCCGGTCTTCAAATAAAAAGTTGTCTTCTCATGGAAATAATATTTATTCTTATTTTGCACTTATCAATGTCTCGAACAATTTATTTATTAGGTAAATAAGTTACTCTAAGAAAAAATACTACTCGACTTCACCAAATTAAATCAGCCTGATTCCCTCACACTATAGATACTGGAAAATAATAATACAAAAGTCCAAGATTGCAAAAAGTCAGATATTTTAAGAACAACTTTTTGTTTGAAAAATCGATTCATCGTTATTTTTGCCCTTTACAAATTATTTAATATTCATCACGATTTCTGTAGCAGCAGGAAAACCAATTAAAGGATGAAAAATCGCATTGCAGAACGTCTATTCATAGATTAGTCATAAAACTAAAGTCTTGTGGCAAGGGAACTTTTTACATGAGCAGCATTTTTCTTTCTACTTTCTTCTCGTCTCTTCAATGCCTCTTGTTTCTTTTTCTCTATGATTTCTTGCTGCCTCTTTGCCTCCAATTTTGCTAGTGCTTGAAGTCGTTTTTTCTCTATTCCACTAGGAGAGCATTTCAAGGGAGCTAGGATAAAATTAAATAAGTAAATAAATATGTCATTGAGGAGCAACAGCAAATATTTTTATGCCTTTGACACCTCACATTTTCGCAATAAATATACTACCAGATTCTCCATAAATAAATATATACTATATATTTATATTTCAACCTTTCAAATACACTATAAATAAATAAGGGTTTAAACATTTTTTGAGGGCTTAAAATTTTAAATGATTTTTATACGTGCATATGTCAGGTCTTTATAAGCTTAAGCTATTTATAAAGATTTTGTGACTAAATTGTGCGTTGTTCGCTAGTTATTTACTTCATTTTACTTTATAATGCATATTAGGCATAGATCATATCATCCAATAAGTATTCTTATTAGCTATGTACAAGATCTGTTAAGTGACATAATTAGTCAGTAATCAGCAAATCCAGTAGCATTTACGCGGATGACACGGAACTGTTGACGGGTTTTTCCCCAGAGAACGCGAGTTGGGCTTTACAGAAGGTGAATGGCGATTTGGGCGCGATTTTCGGACGGTCTACCGATCAATGATCATGGTTTGATTCTGAATGCGAAAAAAGTAATTATATTGTCACGACTAACAACCATCCGAACGTTTTTGTGCTACCCTATAGAACTAGCCGCCCCGCCGTGCCCCTCGCTTCTATGTCTGTATGAATCATCGACCGGCCCGCCGCGAAGTTACGGGATAGCTGGAATTATCTCGATGGCCTCGTCGAGATCATATAGAGTGGCCTTGGAATACTTCCCGAATATTCGTGATAGATTTAAGATTATATATAAGCAGACCTAAGTCGGATAGGGTTCAGTGCAGTTAATCATTGAGTGTTGAATAGATATTAGTGGTAAAGTTATAAGACTAGTTTAGTGAGTTAAATTGTATACCGTGGTAGTGAATAAAGAGAGTATTAGTTGAAAATAGCAAAGTTGTACTTCTGTTAAGAACCCACGGGAAAAACGTAACATTTGGTGTCAGAAGTTGGATTGTGAAGGGACCGGACTTGCGAAGTATTTTTCGAGGAAAGAAGTACAAGTACGTCAACGAGACCGTTTGATTGGTGGATTCTGGTAAAATTTTATAACATTCTATGGTCAATACAAGGCAACAAACGGCGGAAATGGAGCAAATAAATAAAATGTTGGCCGATTTTATGGATAATTTAAACGCTGATCGGGAAGAGGAAGAACGTAAAAAGCAAATAGAACAGGACCGGCTTCAAAAAATTTTTCAAGATCAAGAAGACAAAAGGCAAGCAGAACAGGACCGGCTTCAGAAGATTTTACAAGATCAAGAAGACAAAAGGCAAGCAGAACAGGACCGGCTTCAGAAAATTTTACAAGATCAAGAAGACAAAAGGCAAGCAGAACAGGACCAACTTCAGAAAATTTTACAAAAGAAGTAGGAAACGTACAGCAAGAAATGAGGAATCTACAAGCAGAATTTACCAGACTAAAACATCAAGGACCCACCGAGAGGGTATTCGCCACAGGGCATAACATCAAACCTCCAACGTATGACGGTCAAACATCTTGGACAATGTACAAAAGACAATTTGAAGCCGCTGCTGTTGCCAACGGTTGGAATAATGAAGAAATGGCTACATCACTAGTGGTAGCGCTTCGTGGGTCTGCCCTAGAACTACTACAGACCATTCCCATCAGCCAACAAGGGAAATATGACATACTCGTAGCTGTCCTGGAGAGACGATTTGGCGACCAACATAGAAGACAACTGTATCAGGCACAAGTTAAGTCCCGACATCAGAAGCCTGGTGAAAACCTGCAAGAGTTTGAGGCAGACATTAGACGTCTCATTCAATTGGCCTACCCGGGAGCGACAGAGGAATTTCAAGAGGAACTTGCTGCCCAATATTTCGTGGATGGTATTAGAGATCCAGAAACTCAGAAAATGCTACGCCTAGCCAAATTTGATAATAGCAGCGAAGCTTTGGGTCGAGCCCTAGAAATCGAGGCGGCCTGTAACATCTCCAAGCCAAAAATCAGGGCCGTATCCATCCAGGAAGAAAAGCCGACAAACAGCTGTGAATTAAATGAGATGGGTGAAATTTTGAAGAAATTAACGGAAGTTCTTCAGGCCACGGCGAGATTCCGGGAGCCAAGGGAAGATAGGCCACGTAACCGAAATACATCAAATCAGTGCTATAGATGTGGCAGGACTGGACATTTCAAAAGAGACTGCCGAGTACAACTACGGTCTAGATCTCCGTCCAGAGACGCTAGGGCCCCCAAGTCAAATCAGGAAAACTTCAATTAGTCAACATTGCGGGGCGGGTGTTGGCTAAAGAAGATAAAGCCCCCAGGATCGTCTCCATAAAAAGCCTAGGAAAAGCCGCCGACAGTCTAACAATTACAGGAAAGATCAACGAAAGAGCCATAACAATTACTGTTGACACTGGTGCGGCGGTATCTTTGATAAGGTCCAACAGAGTGAATAGAGTAGAAGTTCTACCCATATCAAAGAATGTAGTTTTGCGTACAGTTACCGGTGAGACAGCTGAAGTACTTGGGGAAATGGATATCGAACTTCAACTGGGACGAATTAAACTGCACCACACAGTGTTAGTCGCCGACATCGAGGACGAATTTATTTTGGGGATGGATCTCATCGGTCAACATGGATTCTCTTTTGACAACAAGCTTAATCTTCTGAAGTTTGGCACCGAAGAGTTCATCCTTAACAAAACAGACGATGGCACACCGACTAAAGTAGTGGCGGCATGTACTGTCAGAATAAGCGGAAATACCGAGCAGATAATTTTTGGGAAATTGGAGAAGGATTTTGGAGGCTGCATCGGCCTTATCCAACACCACGATTTGCCTTGCAAACACCTCGTAGGCAAAGCACTAGTCAAAACCGACGGCGAAATACCGATAAGGATAGCAAATATTTCATCCAATTCCATCAAAATCAATAAAGGAGATGTAAAAGCCACTTGCGAGCCGGTGCAGTGGGTAACCAGTTGCGAAACGCAGTCAGAAGTAACACCCTCAACATCACCTAAGGAAGTCCTAGAACATTTCCAGAAGTCGTGGCAACATCTGTCTTCCGAAGAACTGAAGAGAGCTACACAATTTATCAAAGAGCAGAGTACAGCCTTTGAAAAGAAAAATGGCATGACTGGAAGAACGAACATCATAAAACATAAAATCCACACTGGGAGTGCTCACCCCATACGGCAGCATCCTCGGAGGTTACCAGTGGCGAAGCAGCAAGAGGTTACCACATTAGTGGATAAAATGCTTGAAGATGGAATTATTGAAGAGTCATCAAGTCCATGGTCATCTCCTGTTGTCTTAGTCACCAAGAAGGATGGGACTACCAGATTCTGCGTGGACTATAGAAGGCTCAATGACGTCACCAAGAAGGACAGCTATCCACTTCCCAGAATTGACGACACGTTGACGACACTAGCAGGTTCTCATTGGTTCTCAACACTCGATCTAAAGAGCGGATACTGGCAAGTAGGCATTGACGAACAGGATAAGGAAAAGACTGCCTTCTCTACCGGAAGTGGTTTATATCAGTTTAAAGTTATGCCCTTCGGACTATGCAATGCCCCCGCTACTTTTGAGCGTCTTATGGAAGTTGTTCTACGAGGCCTCACTTGGAAGACATGCCTGGTCTATCTTGATGATATAATGGTAATGGGAAAAACTTTCGAAGAGCACCTACAAAACCTGCATGAAGTTTTTACTAGGATCAAGAATGCTCAGCTCTTACTGAATCCAAAGAAATGTTTTCTCTTCCAACAAAAAGTTGAATTTCTCGGACACGTCGTGTCATCAGAGGGAATTCAAACTGATCAACGAAAGATAACAGCAATCAAAGACTGGCCTCGTCCTCGCGACAAACACGAACTGCGGAGTTTCCTAGGTTTATGTACTTATTATAGAAGATTTGTCGAAGGATTTGCAAATATAGCTGCACCTTTACATAAGCTCACTGAAGAACGAGCAAATTATAACTGGGATCATAACTGTGATTCTGCGTTCAGGAAATTAAAAGCGGCTCTATGTTCTAGTCCAATATTGGGATATCCGGAACAAAAGGGTAAATTTGTATTGGACACAGACGCCAGCAACACTGGCATCGGAGCAGTTTTATCTCAAGTACAAGCAGGAGAAGAACGGGTTATCGAATACTACAGTCGAACACTTTCAAAACCTGAACGTAACTACTGTGTAACCCGAAAAGAGCTTTTGGCAATAGTACGGTCTGTTGAGCATTTCCATCAATATCTATATGGGCAAGAATTTCTGATAAGGACTGATCATGCAGCACTTAAATGGCTTTTGGATATGAAACAACCTGAAGGACAGGTAGCCAGGTGGCTTGAAAAGTTACAACAATATAACTTTAAGGTTAAGCACAGAGCAGGGAGATTGCATAATAATGCAGATGCTTTATCCAGAAGACCATGCGCGGATAATTGTAAGCATTGCCAAAGAGTAGATCAACGAGAAGGAATTACTCCTGTTAGGCTAACGAAATTTGAGGTTGATCAGCAGTGGACCACCGAGCAACTTAAAAAGGATCAGCTTGAAGATAGTGAAATAGCACTATTGCTAAGAGCCAAAGAAGAACATCAACCAAGACCAAGCTGGAGCGAGATATCAACTAAAGGACTTGCTTTTAAAACTCTGTGGGCTCAGTGGGACTCCCTGGTGGTGGAAAATGGACTTCTTAAACGAGCCTGGGAAAGCGCCGATGGAAAAGTAATGAAGACACAGTTAGTGGTACCAAGGAGGAAGATATCGGAAGTTCTGGAAGAAGTTCATAATGGAAAGTCTGGTGCTCATCTCGGAGTGAACAAAACGATTGACAAGATTCGCGACAGATTTTACTGGGTCAACTACTGCCAAGATGTGAAATCGTGGTGTCGGCAGTGCTCAACTTGTGCCGCAAGCCAAGGACCCAAAACAAGATCTAGGGGCAAAATGAAACAGTATAATGTGGGCCTACCGTTTGAACGTATCGCCATTGACGTAGCTAGCCCTTTTCCAGAAACAAATAATGGTAACAAATACATTTTAGTGGCAATTGACTACTTCAGTAAATGGCCTGAAGTCTTTGCAATCCCCAATCAAGAAGCTGTTACCATAGCAGAGGTCCTTGTGAATAACCTATTCAGCAGATTTGGTGTTCCGTTAGAGCTGCGCTCAGATCAAGGACGCAACTTCGAATCCAAGGTTTTCCAGAAAGTCTGTGATTTACTCAACATCCATAAAACACGGACTACCGCCTTACATCCACAATCAGACGGCATGGTTGAAAGGTTTAACAAGACCATTGAAGAACATTTGTCAAAGGTCGTAGATGAACATCAGAAGGATTGGGACCAACACATACCACTATTTTTAATGGCCTATCGATCAGCAGTCCATGACACGACAGGACTAACACCAGCCATGGTTTTATTTGGAAGAGAACTCCGCTTACCCTGCGACCTATTATTCGGAACGCCAGACAACCAGGATATGGAAATTCAAGACTACGCGGACTCCCTTAAGGAAAAGTTACTATACATCCATGAATTAGTCAGAGAAAACACGGAGAAAGCCAGTGACCGAATGAAGACACGATATGATCTCAAAGCTAATTCTATGGGATTTCAGATGAACGATAAAGTCTGGTTATATAATCCGCAAAGGAAGAAAGGAAGATCTCCCAAGATAACGCCAGTATGGGAAGGACCCTATACAGTCATCAAAAGAATTAATGACGTTGTGTATAGAATTCAGCGTAGTCCTAGAAGCAAACTGAAAGTTGTTCACCTCGACAGACTGAAAGCATACCACGGACATGCAGTATCTGATCGGGACGATCAGGTTTAAGAGGGAGGCAATGTCACGACTAACAACCATCCGAACGTTTTTGTGCTACCCTATAGAACTAGCCGCCCCGCCGTGCCCCTCGCTTCTCTGTCTGTATGAATCATCGACCGGCCCGCCGCGAAGTTACGGGATAGCTGGAATTATCTCGATGGCCTCGTCGAGATCATATAGAGTGGCCTTGGAATACTTCCCGAATATTCGTGATAGATTTAAGATTATATATAAGCAGACCTAAGTCGGATAGGGTTCAGTGCAGTTAATCATTGAGTGTTGAATAGATATTAGTGGTAAAGTTATAAGACTAGTTTAGTGAGTTAAATTGTATACAGTGGTAGTGAATAAAGAGAGTATTAGTTGAAAATAGCAAAGTTGTACTTCTGTTAAGAACCCACGGGAAAAACGTAACAATATGATACTTGGTTCTAATACCATCAGAAACAAATTTAGTCTATATAATTTTACTGCCCTGAACGTTGATGGGGTTGCATTTTGAGGCTCATGTTAATAAAAGATTGTCAGCTGTGTACATTAAGTTGAAATGTTTATACGCAATTAAATATGTATTTCCTGTTAAGATTAAACTGATGCTAATCGAATCACTAATTTACCCCCAACTCATCATCATAGTCACAATATCTTGCCACTTCACATGTTGTGAACTCATAAAATGTACCAGGTCAGAACTGAAGGATTGCGGACACGAAGATTGTCAATTGCTTATCCTTATAAGGGCACAAAACGCCATCAGACGTATATGGCAAAGATATCGCGCGAGAATCGACCATATACACATATATGAATTAACAAACAATATTAAAAATCAAATTAGCGAGCACAGGTCTTTCAAATGGATGCAATACGTAAATTCTCTAAGTCCGCAAGACGGCTCCCTTTGGAGCCTGGCCAGGAAAATCAGAGGAGCCGCTGCAGCGACAATGATATTGTTACGGTTTTCCAGTGGGTTCTGCACGAAATTACAACTTTTAATATTTCAAACTAATAGTCTCTTTATTCTCTACCACTGTATACAATTCAACTCACTAAACTACTCTTATAACTTTACAACTAATATCTCTTTACAATTTAACACTCAATGGTTAACTAACTACAATTCGGCGCTATTCCCTGTTTATATACGATCTAAAGTCTATCACGAATACTCGGGAAGAGGCAAGGCCACTCTATATGATTCTCTGTCGGGCCATCGAGATAATTCTGGCGTTCCTGAATCTTCGCGGCCGTCTTGGCGATGACTCGCTGCAAGGCTAGTTTTATAGGGTAGCACAAAAACGTTCGGATGGTTGTTAGTCGTGACAATATGATGACCGACGAAGGCAAAGCAGAGGCCTTCGCTGATTTCTTGCAGGGGCTACATAGGGAGATGTCTGACTGGCTGTCATGCGTGCTCCGCTGGAAGGTGAACTTGGTGAAGCTCGCCGTCCGTTTGTTCCTTGATTGAACGGGCAACGCCCAATATGCAATTTCCAGCTACTCACCCCTCACAATAGGGTATTTAGATGCCCCTGGCCAAAAGACCAAAGGAACGTGAAAGAGGTTTTTTTCGTGTGGTATTTTCCTCTGTTCAAAGCAATCACATATTTCATCACTCAAAACAAGTTATCATTACGTTAGCCTTTTGGCAACGCTCTACTAGATTAGGCTTAAAGGGTAAGTAACTCGGGAAAGTATACTGCAGCGAAGCATATCGAACGGCATATAACTAGGTTTTAGAAGATAGGCTAGATTAGCCCTAGGCGTGACAGTGATGCGCCTCCACAATACACGCTTGCAAGCGTGAATAGCGGCACTAGCTGCGTATAAACGCGATCTCTATATTTTAGTATGCCATTATAATTGTAACTGTGGATAATAAATGTATAAGTAAGTAAGTAAGGAAGTCAATTGCTTTGAAAATTGTATTTCGCCATCTTTCGCGATTATTTGTCAGTTCGGTTGCTCTTGTAGCACTAATATCTAGCGATTGTTTTGTCGCATGTCGCATCCACCCAACGTCTAGGAGAACGGCCACGATACTTTCCGTTCGGAGCATGGCCCTGGACAACAAGTTTTTCCATATTATCACTTCTATGAATATGGCCGAAAAACAGGATACGCGTCGAAACAATGAAGGATAGTCGTTTTGGATTTCCACGTTCGCTTAATATAGAAACGTTAGTTCGGTGGGCTGTATATAAGGGACTCTACCATTCTTCTCCAGGTCCACATTTCAAATGCATCTATGCGGTGGCGATCTGCCTTTCTAACGGTCCAAGTTTCAGAGCCATACAAAAATATTGAAAAGACAAAAGACCGGACCAGCGACATTTTGGTGGCTTTGGTGATATTATTGTCTCGCCATATTTTAGTCAGTTTTGTCATGACAGTGCTTGTTGAATGCGCCGACGAATTTCAACCTCACAACCACCTGAATTGTCGATCAAAGAACCGAGATATACAAAACTTTGGACTACCTGACAACGACCTACGGATGTGATTTCTGGATGATTGTTATGTTCCCTATATACGATCATGACTTTGGTCTTGTAGTTGATACTGAGACCACACGCTGCACAATATTGTTCTAAGATGTTAGGTACAAAGGAGCTCTGCGCGTATTTAATTCTTCGATTTATCGGAATTCTATATTGAAAAAAACTATTTGACTGCTTTTATTTTTAAATACTAGTAAAGTTACCTGAAAGTTCAGGGGCGTAACCCCGAAAGTAACATGGATGAGCCACAGGACGACGAGGACAGTATGTCCAGCGTATCCTTGGACTTAAACCGATACGGTCAAAAATAGACACTGGTAAAAAGAAGGCCTGCCCTTCTTCACTACTAAGTGCGGAAACAAGTAGTAAAAAACCCAAGACAACTAGTAGCAAACAGCCATACACAGCCAAATCAAGAGGCACATCTCCAGTGATCACTCAAAACAAGCCACCTGAAAAACCAGGACTCGACAACCCACCCTCCCCACAAAGAGACTCCAAGACACAAACATTGCAACAAGAATCACAGAAAGACATCTTTAAGGTTCCGTTTCAGCAGCTACCATTTAAACGAAACTTCAGAGTGACTACGCTGGACATTGAGCAGCAACCACCCCTTGAAACAAGCAATAGCTTCCAACCACTTGAAGATATGGACACAGAGGACGATAATGTCAGTATTGCGTCCTCTTCGGCGTCCAAGGCTATTAACACTAGAACAAGAGCAGCCAAAAAACCAAGAGCGACCCCTAAACAAAAACCCACTCCACCGCCCCCGGTGGTTATAAAAGGTAGGCCGAACGATCACAGACAACTCAGGAGTGATCTTAAAAACCTCCACATTGAAAATTACGAACTGAAATTTACAAAAAAATTAAGTAATTGTATACTGTTCTACACTTAACGACCTGCATGCCTTAAAACGTATGCTAAATCATGAACATGCAGAATATCACACTTATGCCGAGTCCACTGAAAAAATCAGAGCCTTTGGTACTGAAGGGGCTAGACGGGGATGTAAAGCCTGAAGAAATAGCCGAAGCGTTGAAAGATGAATACCGCCTACCAGTGAGGAATATATTCGAAATGAAGAAAACTAGGTGGCCAATGTACCTGGTCATCCTAGAAGCATCACATACCGTCAAGAAATTAAACCAGGACTGTAAAACGATTAGGTCAGTCAGAGTCAGCTGGGAAAACAAAAGGGCAGGACGCCCGGTAATGCAATGCAAAAAGTGTCAGCAGTATGATCACGCTAGAACATACTGCAACAGACGAGTCGCCTGCAGCAAATGTGCAATGGCGCACGATATAACGGAATGCAAAAACGACAATTTAAAGTGCGCCAACTGTGCAGGGCCACATAGGTCAATCGACGAGGAATGCTCCGTATACCCTTATAA
Source organism: Pissodes strobi (assembly GCA_016904865.1). Lineage (NCBI taxonomy): Eukaryota > Metazoa > Arthropoda > Insecta > Coleoptera > Curculionidae > Pissodes > Pissodes strobi. Next base: position 124,005 of record MU183946.1, read on the forward strand.
GTTAAATCTGCTAAAATCACAGACCAACAAATCAAAAGAGGTATACAGGCCGGCGCCTCCACCGACAAATCCCGCCTGGAGGAACCCACAAGAATCCCGAAATGCAGTGGGTCAGCGAAGAGACCCTGGCCCTAGCAAGGGCCCACTTCAAGCACGGGAAGAAGAATACGAAGGGCAGTTTCCCTCTCTAAGGAGCCAAAGAAGGGACAACCAATTAGATAAAAACAAAACTGTACAGGTTAGTGATGCTGTACTTCAACAAAATATTCCTAACTTAAATATAAATTTAAATCCTTCAAACATAATGTTATAACCAAAATCAACAGTCTTATAGATATTGATGCGCTTTTTAGAGCACTTGAAGCGTATGCAAATATGCTCGAAGCGTGTCGAGGCGACCGCATACAAATTATGCAAGCCTCGATACGCTTCTTCACATTTGGATATAACAACTTTAATATATAAATGTATCCATGTACAATATTGCAAGCTGGAATTGTAACGGAATTAGGTCCAAATTGGGCGAGTTCAGAAATTTTGTGTATTCTTCCAATTTTCAGGTGATTTTCCTACTTGAAACCAACATAAACGTAGACTTCGTATTAAAAAACCGAAACTACAGGTTGGAGCGGTATCATAGGCCTGATCGAGCTGGAGGCGGCGTGGCCTGTCTAATACATAGGTCAATCCGATACAAGAGAGTGCGTAACGTCAGTATAGAGACCGCGGATGGCCTACGTATTAACGGCGGCTACGCCCCTCCTGCTCCCCGCCTCACTGAACCCGATATCCTTGCTTTTTTACCGCAAAATAGGGTATCCTTACTCATTGGTGACCTAAATGCTACCCACGCAGAATGAGGCGGCGTTACCAATGCTAAGGGTAGATTATTAAGGAGAATAATCGCGAATACCCTGGAAATATCCTTTCACAAAACACAAATCCCAGGTTCATCCGAAGCGCCTCGTTCCTGGATGTAGCTATTACTCGGGGGGCGAGTAGGTACTAAACGCGACACTGGAGCACGTAAATATCACGAAACAAGTCAATCGGTTCAAAGACCGAAAGTACCGTATCGTCCCTGTAGCACTCGAAAAACTCAGAGTGACCCCGGCGGAAATCCGCATAGTTCTCGGCCAACTTCCGAGAAATAAAGTTCCTGGTCCAGATAATATTCCGTGCATCCTATTTAGAAACATGCCTAACAAAACCTTAATCCAATATATGCACATTATTAATGCAATTATTCGGCTGCAACACTTCCCCTCTGCCTGGAAGAAAGCGTGCATAGTGCTGTTCCCCAAAGCAGGCAAAGACCTGAAATCGCCGGCCTCATATAGGCCAATCTCGCTGCTAAACACACTCGGTAAGGTCGCTGAAAAGCTTCTGTTGCCGAGGATCAACACCGTCGGTGGAAAAACTGCGCATTATGCCGCAGGAGCAGTTGGGGTTTCGCGGAATGCATGGCACTACCAGGCTAGCCGCGAAAATCGCAACTGACGTCTACCAATGCTTCAATGAGAAGCAATCTACCGTGATGTTGCTCCTCGACAGAAAAGGCTTTCGACAAGGTGTGGCACAATGGACTGCCGTTCAAACTGTATGTGGAGTATGGACTGCCACTGCATTTAACAGCTCTGATTGAATCATACCCTGCCGAGCGCACCTTTGAAACCCGAGTGTGTAAGCAGACATCGTCAGTCAGGCGCATCCACGCCGGAGTACCACAGGGAACGGTACTATCAGCACAACTCTTCAGTTATTTTATTGCTGACTTTTCTTCAAATCCCAATACCCGTCAAGCCCTGTATGCGGATGATACAGTAATTTATTCCCAAGATCCTAACGCCGAAGTGGCCAAAACAAACATTACACAACACCTTGACACAGTTACACAATATTACGAGAAGTGGAAGATTGCCCTAAACGCTGGAAAAACAGGGCTTTAGTGTTATCGCGCAAGCAGACTAACCTCGAAATCACACCTCTCGTAATAAACAATGCACAAATTACACCTAAGGACAAAGTCAAATATCTTGGGATAATTTTTGATAAGAAACTAAATTTCAGTGAACATATAGAATATATATCTCAGAAAAATATCGCTATTAAAAAGAGCCTTAATATTCTCATATCGCCCAGATCCTTTTTAAGCCCCCAAAATAAACTTATTATTTACAGATCCATCATAAGACCGGCAATTTTATATGGTGCCCCTATCTGGTGCTCCGCGGCCAAATCTTACCTGAAAAAGGTACAAATAATACAGAACAATTACCTAAGAGCCGCCTTTTCGGTCTCCCTAAGGGATAGAATCAGAGTAGAGGACCTGCACGCGTGGGCGGGCATGGAACTCATCAACGAGCATATAGACGGCCTAGCGTGTAGGTTCTTTGAATCTGAAATACGGGGATCACCGCTGACGGCGGACATAGCCAACGAGAGATTTGACCCGGAGCGCCGGCCAAAGCACGGTCCTATATATATAGAGACTCGACAGTTTATTTTAAACCAATCAGACCACCCTAACAAAGTTTTCAAACCTTGAATATAAAATTTTCCCATTGTAAATATTATATAGAACACCTACACACATCCCTCTTTCATATGAAAATAGCAACACTAAACCGAGCAGCTGCGAAACGCGCCTGAATCAGCTTCATTGCTCCCTCGGCTGACCCGACGGAGAGCGAAAAGATACAGATACACAGCTAGGTAGCTGACAACATCCATGCATAAAGAACAAGATAAAGCACTTAATATAGAGAGTGTTATTAAAACAATGACACAAACACAACCTGGCACGTACTGACCTACCAGGCTCGAGCATGGAGGTGAAGCGTGCAACAGGATACTGCAAATATTGCACTATAACATTAATACAGACATACACCATACAAAACACCGCCACGGATGCATCCTATTTACCGCAGCCGAATATAAAACCCGCTCTTTGCTCCTGGTATGTTACAATTCCTGGCCAACCAGATTTAGACACTAAATCTGAACAACTTGTACATATGTAAATATTAATTTTTACTCTTCAACCCTCCTCTGGGATAGTACATGTTGTAAATATAATTGTTTGTATCGTTCCGTATTGTACGCTCATCTATGAGCAATTCTAAGCAGGGGATTTGCAGAACTTTTCCCTGCATTAAGTACTTTATCAATAAAAATCAAAATACTTCATTACAAACATACACTACAGCCAAATGCTGAACACTAACTGGTAGGTGTTTTAAAGCGGCTGAGCCCCAAGGAAAGCTAATAAATAAAATAACAGCATCACAACCCCTTTTATTGTGATAGAACACACACCTTGCCCCGTTTAGGTGCTTGTAACCCGCGCCGAAAACGCGTTGTCTGACGTGTACCATAGCGCGGAAAAAAATCATAGCATATCATTATCATTAGGAATGTGTCATAATGTACTAAAATTTTGGAAATAAATGTGAGATGATGATGATCAGGTGGTCAGGAACTGCCATGGAGAGAAGAATTTTCCATAGTTTAGGCCACTTTACGTTGGTAGTCCACAAAGCAGATATGGACTGGCAAGTAATGCTCCCCAGCTTTCTCAACAATTTGCCTCAAGTTCAAGATCTGTTCTTATGTGCCACGTCCCTTTACGAAACCTGCCTGCTCTGGAGATATTTGCCAGCCAATAAAACCCTCTAAATGAGATTGCAGAATATATAACATAACCTTGCTGGCTTGCTGGAATGGGAGATCAATGAGAGTAGACAATAATTGTCTGGGTTTTTCGGAGATCCCTTTTTATGTAGAGGAACAGAGATTGAAGTGCTCCATTCATCTGGCCAGATACCAAACTTTCTGACAAATACGATGTAAAAAATGTAGGCCGTCACCATCTAAGCACTTCAAAGTTTCGGCTGAAAGCTCATCAATGTCTGTAGCTTTACCGGTTTTTAGTTTCCTAACGGCCTGTTCAATTTCCGAAAAAAGAATATCCGGCTCACGCTCGTAATTTAAAAAAGGAGTTTAAATGTGAACATCGGAATAGAGGTTTTCACAATATGTGCGCCACACCTCAATAATCTCGTCCAAGCTAGTGATGAGATGTCCATCGGTGTTCTCAACTGACCAAGTTTTGGGTTTAAAGTCCCGATTGAGAACATCTCCCTTGGATGGCCTGTGTTGGCGTGGGCTTGTATTTCCTGCAGAGTTCTTATCTTGGCGGCAGAGTCTTTGAATTTCACGTGTTAATTGTCTATACCGATCTTGCTTTGCGTCAGAATCCAGACCTGAGATCTTAAGCTCTCTACATTCCTCAATGACGGATCGTGTATGGGTGGTAATCCATGGCTGTTTAGGTTATGTGCTGCGTTTTGGTTGAGTTGTTTTGGTAGCTTGTGTAAGAATACTCTTAATTTTAACATTATTGGAAGAAGATTCATCCGCCATCGAGGCAGTTCGAAAAATCTGAGAACTTTTTGACCTAAAAGAGGCAGGGTCAACGATTTCCGTTGAAAGTTTCTGCTTAGAACGTGGACATACCTTCAGCTTAAGCTGGAGTTCACAAAGAAGGAGTTGATGTTCCGAGCCACAATCGGAACCTGGTAGAGTTTTACAAAGACTGATAGATGACTTCCACCTTGTTCTAACTAAAACGTAATCGATTTGATTGCGATATCGCCCATATGGTGAGACCCATGTATACAAATGTCGTGGGTGTTGTGCAAAAAGGGTGTTAGCAATTGAGAAGTTGTCAATACAAAATTGGAGCAGACGTTGGCCCCTTTCGTTTCTGGCACCAAACCGAATTTATCAATATGTACCTTAAGATGTTCATCTTCTACTGTTCGACCAACTTTAACATTAAAATCGCGAAATGCAAGAACCATCTCGCGATTTGATAGGGATGCGAGTGTAGATTCAAGATCGTTGTAAAATGATTCCACAGTGTCATCATCCGAGTTAGAAGTAAGTGCATATACATGCACAATATTGATCGGTGTAGGGGTCGCATTGATGCGTAACGTGATTATCCTCTCACTGACACACTTGTAACCGAGAATAGTCCTTACGTGAGCTCTCGCCACCCAAAAGCCAACACCATTGATGCTTTCGTTAGCATTAGCTGAAAAGCAAATTAAATTGTCACTGCTGGAAGTGAAGTGTCCCGAACCCCTATAATGAGTCTCAGACAGACCAGCGATCGCAATATTAATTCTTGTATGCTCTTTTTCAAGAATATTGGGCTTACCGGTCTCTTTAAGACCTCTGATTGCCAGGCGATGTTTGCGGCGAGTCCTGAAAGTGTCATCAGTAGTGAATTTCGCACAAGAAGCCTGATGGTCGCACCTCTTGTGCCCGGCCACCAATTTCACACTGACCTTCCCGGACGAGGAACACCGCCGATTACCAGTCGGAGAGCAAAGCCTTTCATCCGAGGCTTCTCTGTTGCTACCTGTATTCATTTCAAGAGTTTCTCTTGGGATATCAATGCAGTAGTCTCCCATTTGCTTTCTGCATCCTCATGCCGTTGACCAGATATCGGTTCATCCGCCTTTAGGGACGACTTCTCATCCCTAGGACAAGACAGTGCCCTGACTCTTGTTAACTCCTCCACCCGAAGCTGTTGGTTGACAAGAGGGTACTGCTTATACCGACATTTACCCTCAACTAGACTATTGTAATGTTTTATACTACAAATATTTAAGTTGTGAGCTCCAAAAGAAAATTCATTTAGCCCAGAATGTGTGTGTTCGATTTGTATTATGTGTAAATAAATTTGATCATATTTCTCCTGTATATGCTCTAAACAATCTTCTGTAATATGAATATTGAGCGTAGCTTCATTTTGGTGTATTTGTTTATAAGGTGTTCAAATTGAGATGCCCAGTTACCTATGGGAAGACAAGACCTACACAATTTAAATCTTCGAAACGTGGTTAGATATCAAATAGTGCAACATCGTACATCTACATTTAGGAACTCTTTTGCCTTTTCGGCCAAAGAGTTGCTCAACTCGGAGATATCCAACATTAGGATACTAAATTCATTGGTAGCAATACAGGTTTTGTCTTCTCCAAAGTATGTCACAATGTATAATGGCTTAGTTGTTATATTTTCTTTATGTTAACTGAGATACTTGCTTTTATTTAGTAAACCTATTGTTTGGTGAGGTAACATGGAAGAATCCCTTGCGAATGTTACCTTTTGTGTAATAGGATGTAATATCATTGTATATTCATCTATTATTACATAATAAAAGTTTTTTCTATTCTATTCTATTAATTTTCATACTTACAATCTGAAATATCACGTGTAGCTGTAATAATGGTGTCTTGTTTCTTTTTCGCCTCCAATTTTGCTTTTGCTTTTAACCTTTTTTTCTCTATTTCCAATATTTTTTCTTTAGACAGTTGAGCTGAAAGAAAGATAATTATAATCCAGTAAAGCATAGTATTACATATGTGCATATCTAAAGTTGTGATTCAATTTTCATATTTAATAATTTTGGATGGAATAGTTACAAGCACAAAACACTCACAAGTAAAATTGTAACGCCATTAATTATTATGAACATTTCTGTCTTACTAGCGGTGTTGGGACTGTTATTTTTTTGGCTTAGCCCCAACAGGATAACTTTTAAGCTCCAGGTTTAAAAAATAAAAACAATAAGTAGGAACTCTATTAACACAGAAAGTCATATCCACCTCTGTTCATGTTGAGTAATTTTTGGTCTGAACCTTGCAGATTGCAATGTTTCTTATCTAAAGTGTCAAAACAAATACATATATTAATATTGCTTACCATTATTGTAACTTTCAAAACTTTGTGTCCTATGCCACTCTACTTTGCCAGAAACAGTCAGCATGGTTCCAAATGTCACGGTGTCTTCTGATTGGGACCTGTGAAAAACTTTAGATTTTTTATCAGCATTACACACATTATTATTTTTATACTGTTTAATATCCACTACTTGAGTTAGCTGATCGAACTCCTCTTCGTTCATTTGAGAAAGTACATTGTCAAAAGAGTCGTTAAATACTTCACTGTCTTGTAAACTAGTTACTTGATCTTTTTTTGTTATAGTACTTGTAGCAAAACTGCTTATGGACTTTGTTACATTAATATTGTTTTTAGTCACAGCCGAAGGATAAGTATTCAAAGAATGTGTCATTTTAACCCCAAACTTTTGATTAGTAGGTTCAGTATCACAGCTATTTGTAGATATTTTTGGCAGATTTTCAGGGATTCGTTGGTTCGAGTTCCACAATTGATGCGAGTTTGAACTTAGGGAAGATTTTGCTGAAATATTAACATTAGAAACTGCAACTTTTTTTTGATCTGAGTTTTTCTCAACTTTACATCCCAGTCTTGCTTTATCTTCCTGAATTTCACTTTCAATCTGTTGGCTAAACAATATCAATTTATCATCCATATCATCATTAAATGGATCTTCAAAATCAGTTTCATAAGTGGGCTGCTGATCAATAATATGATCAAAACCTATATGCTGTTCATATGTGGCTTCCTGTGTTCTTTTAAACGCTTCCTCTTCTCTGGGAGATAATATAAGACTTTCTTCATGATCTGGCTTAGCCATTTCTGCTCGCAATGCTCGTAGTTCTTCACGCAATTTACAAAAGTCTTGTTTAATTTGTTCATTGTTACTGGAAGGATGCCTTCGGAAAGGAACTTTAGGAGACTGCAGCTGCAAGTTTAGCTTCTTTTTTGACTTTCTGAGAACAGTGGTTTTGGGTCTAGATTGTGGTGAATTATAATCCCATAAAACATCTACGTCTTCTCTCATTTCTTGTGTACAGCAAGGTAAGTAAGGGCTCTCTTCATCCTCCGAACGGTTATTAACACGGATTGGAGTGGTAACGGCATGTGATATAGGTTCATCACAAAAAATGTCTAAAAAGAAAAGGATTATTAGCACAGTACTAGTACTAACAATGGAAAATATGTCTTACCAGGGCTTACTCGTCTATTAGTAGGTAGTTTAGATTTGTCTTTGTTGAGTTCCATTAAAAGGTAATTTAAGGTACCTGCAATTAAATTAAAAAAAAAAGTTTCTTCAGAAAATAAAGGACAAAAACAAATGTTGAGGTTAATTTAAAGAACAAATCATAGAAAATGAAAATATTAGAAGGGAAAGGTATTGCCTAACCAGAACCAGAGTGACATTGAACTGGCGACTGTCCCTTCAAATTGGGAGCGTTCACCGATGGTTTCAGCGGCTTTCTAAAATTCGACACCGAGCCATATATTTGGTTTCGTCACTAAATTTAAGAAAGCAGCCGAGACGGCTCGGCGGGGAACACCACCATAACTACATATTGGCGATGAACCGGACAAACTACTGGAATTTAAGTTTTAAATACAAGCGCTTCGGCATTGTTTAAGGACGAAAATAAGCCATGGCTTTGGTGACGAACACGAACTAATCCCGCCATATGACATTATCGGTTATTTTGAACATAGTTCGTACAACATATGGACGCAGCTTTCGACAAACTTCTAAGGATGCGCAATGGCGAAACAAGAATAATAGGTATTATTATGGCTTTGCATGGCCCTCCGCTCGCTACGGGGGCGCAGTCAACAAGAGCTACAAAAAAAAGTAAATTAATAAAAAACAAACATAACCTTAAAAAAAGATAAACTAAACATCTGTTGCGACCATATGTATATGGTTGCGACCGACGGGAATCGAACCCGCAGCGCAGAAATGACAGGCAAAACCTCTACCTACTACCGAATCGTTGAAGGAATTTCGCTAGAACGTATGGATAATTCCGATACATTCGGCCATATTACGTATGCACGGTATCGCATCGAAAATTAAGGCTTATCCCTAGACGATTGCCAGTTTTGGTTTCAACCTACGTTTCAACAAAATAATTCGGCAACTCATTCGAGGATCGCAAATTTCCGGTTTTGTATTGTTTTAAATCTTTTAACGCTAAATATTGTTCAACTTGTTCAAGAATTTTTAAGATGGAAATATTATTCACATCAAGAACGGATGCTATATCAGATTCTCTGGGTGTATTTTGTAATTGTTAGTAAATCGTTTATTTCATATTAGCACAAATGGCACATTTAAAATTTACAAATCTGGCATATCTACTTTGGAGAAGAATTATGAGTCGCTTTCCAGCTAAACAAATGTTTGGGCTTTAAGCGATGTGCTTTAAATACGAGGGCTTCGAGCACAACTGTGGAGCTGGAACTACACGCGGTCATTATTCGAGGCGTTTTTGATGTGTAAACATCTTACGCGGCGGTATGAGGGTAAATCTCGGAAAATGGGATGGAAATGTGTACACCGATTCTAGCCTCTAAGCCGGTATTATAACATAATTTTGCCATTTAAAATCGTTTTAAACGGATTTTAGACGATAAAAAGCATATTTTAAATTAAACGAACCGTCAAAAGTATTATTTATTAATTATTTTAAACTTTGTTATTAAACCTAATTTTTATTCTATGAACAAGCTAAAATGTTCAGGCAACGGCCATAGCACGTTGAAAATACCAGTTCTCGTCCGATCACTGAAGTTAAGCAACGTCAGGCGTGGTTAGTGTTACTATTTGGATGGGCGACAGCCTGGGAACACAACGTGCTGGTGTCATTTCTTCACAACCGATGTCGTAATAGGATATGTTTACACATCAGCGTCTCGAGTACTAGCAGACTTGTTAATTTTTTTTCTTATTGTTTATGTGCTCTTTATCTATGCCTCTATTTAATCTGTTTGGGATTTCTGTTTCTTTTGTGCATGGCTTCAATCGTTTTAATTAAATAAAATTGTTGAGAGCTTGTTAAAAACTTGAAAATGAATCCAGCTATTCCAAATCAGAGGAGGTGGATTAAGAAACAAGTTGGTAGGTAATTAGTAAGATTGAAGGGATCAATTGGCTTAAATATTAGTTAAATATATGTTATTTTATTACAGCTTTGTTACATAACCTATAAAACGTTTTTGTGCTTCAAGCACGAAATATCCGGCAGGTTCTTCACAGGGAAAGTAACCTGTGGTTCAAACGCCGGAACAGCTGAAACACGTGCGTCGAATATTTGCGCGCCTGGGCTCGGTTGCGTGCTCAAAACTCTTAGCTGGAAAGCGCATATGGTGGATTCTCATGCGCGCAATTATTTAGAGCTAGACCTAGCACGGCACCTAATCAGCCTTTAGTTTACCGATGTCCTTGCAGTTCAGTGAATTGTCTGGAAGTGCTGGTTTAGTAGTTAGATGCTAGACCTGTGATATGACGGCCTAGGGTTCAATTTCTGTCGGGTTTTCAAAACATTTTTTAAGGTTATGTATGTAAAAAATATTTTTTCTTCATTTTGACCATGCATTGGGTTAGGTTTGGTTAGTTCCTGTTCTTTGAGCAAAGCGAGCGGAGGGTCATGCATGAAGTGAAATAATACATTGGACTAGCTCCAAGTGGCGCAATTGGCATGGAAAAGCACAAGCAGAATTTGACATTTACGTTTTGAGTACGTAATTGTTGGCGCATTGTCCTATTAAAAACATCTACGGAGTCCCGCGTATATGACAAGTTGACAATATTGACATGAAAATTATTTACATAGAAATAGATCAATATTTTATTTAAAATATATTTCTTGAGTTTTCAAGTAAAACATGGAATAACCAAACTTTAAGAGCGTTGATAGGATCTATTCACGCCAATTGTTCCCATGAGGAGCGGCTATTAGACCAGAGCACTCCAGACTACCAGAGATTACCTAAAAGGGTGTAGACTTAAAAAGCGTCTAGCAATAGGGCGTAATTTTCGATGCCACATGAGCAATGGCGAAACAAGAATAATAGGTATTATTATGGCTTTGCATGGCCCTCAGCTCGCTACGGAGGCTCAATCAACAAAAACTAACCAAAACTAACCCAATGCCAACCCAAACTATCCCGAAATTAAGAAAATTGGTACATTAATAAAAAAGAAACATAACCTTAAAAAAAAGGTAAACAAAACATCTGCCGCGACCGACGGTAATTGAAACCGCAGCGCAGGAATTACAGGCAAGCACTCTGCCTACTACACTACCGAGGCGTTAAAGAAGTTTTGCTAGAACGTAAAGACAATTGGATAACTCCGATATTTCGTTCTTCCCTATATAAACAAAGGCATCACGAAGACATCAAATACATTAGCTCGAGTCAACACCACCTACACTAGATGACATTAGTATGCATTTGTAACATTCGAATTTTAAGATCTTTTACAGGCGTAGCCGACTATATCAAAATCGGCCTCTCCTATTGGTCGATCCGCATGGCCCTCCGCTCGCTTCGCTCGCTACGGGGGCTCAAGAAAAGGAAACTAACCAGGTGCTAACCCAATCTAACCCAAGACATACCCAAAATTAAGAAAAAAAGCTGCTTAGAAACATAATCTTTAAAAATAAATAAAAGAAAGCAACGGGGTTCGAAACCGTGCTTTCCAGGTGAGATCCAACGACTAAACCTTTACACTACGAGAGCTCTTGCGAGAAATTGATTGCATCACGAAGACATATTAGGTTTGTTCTAGCAGCGATTTCAAACGGTTCCAAACCGTACGGAGTTTGCGCATAGCCATATAAGCGACGCTTATATCGTTATGCGCAAACTCCGGACGGTTTGAAACCGTTTGAAATCGCTGCTAGAACAGACCTATTGTAACACGAGATGGATCGACCAATAGGAGAAGCTGATTTTGATATAGTCGGCTACGCCTGTAAAGGATCTTTAAATGCGTAACATTCGACCTGGATGACAGCCAAAATCATTCCTGTCGCGAGACACTCATTAGACTTATGGATGGTCTGTGGTCACGCAAGGACGCAATCAAGGGGGATTCTTTGTGACGCCACTCACGGGCTACAAGCTACAAATCTTTTACTATTTTAGGAGCGAAAGCCGATGGTTGCCTCTACTTTATTTAAAATCGAGTGGACTCGTCTGTATCATAGAGCAAGCAAATGAGTATTGGGTTTTATTTAGTTCTGGATTTATTGTATTTATGCAACTCTCCTGACTCGATTTATTACCCAAAAATTTTAAAGGTTGCCATATTCTTATCCATTTCCCTATACGTATTTTCAGCTATATTAAAAACTTGGTGAAAAGATGTTTACTTTTGCCATTATCGCTAATTTTAATATCTCGTGACTTCATATCACACCTGAATTCACCGTTTAACGGTAGCAAGTCTAATTTCTAATGCCAATAGTAATATGTCGTAGGTATGTGACGCACATAAATCTGAAATGAATATTTGTTTTTGGTTTATCGCCGTCAAAGCCGTTATATTCTGTTAAATGTAAGTACTATAAATTTTAGCGCAGATTACTTTTAGCATTTTTATTATCTTTGCAATTTACAAAACGTTACTGAGCAGTAAATTATGTATTATTTTGGTTTTCTAGATGCTGTTGATAATAAAATAATCAGGCTGAGATATTTACTTGTGATTTCATTCGTAAGTCTTGTGACAACCTGCTCGATCCGACAACGTGGCATCAGGTGAAAGGAAAGGGAAAACGTCACTCATCACTGTCACATGACATGATCCAAGATCCAAGTGACAGAAGATGACAGCGAAAAAGCTTGAAGTTTCGATGTGAGTTTAGTCGAAAATATTCAATTATTCTTGTTTGTGTAGCTGTTATCGACTAGATGAATGTGATCTCGAAATTGTGATAATAACGTAGTAGCAGTCGTGTCTTATCTCGAACGCATTGAAAACAAGCCACGCAAGGCTATCTAGAGATATTAGTGAGTGTAGAGTAGTCTTTCATAAAAATAAAAACAGTAATCTCAAGTAAAATTTAGTGAACATTTTATGATTTTCAGCCCAATGTCTTTGCTGTCCTTCAGTAAAAGTGTGGACCGAGGTTCCTATGAAAAGCTATCCATACGAGATAGTGCCAGGTCTCTGAAAAAATATGGGTCAACAAGCAGTAAAAACGATACGAAGAATGAAAACTATATTAAGCACTATGTGAGCAACAGTGATACTCTGCAAGGAATTGCTCTTAAGTATAATGTAACTGTAAGTATTGAATAGGATTTAACTGAGCATAAGGTTTCATCAAAATCATTCATAATCGAGAGACATTCATTGGTAACTTTTTAATATATAGAATGTTTGTATGTAATTTCAATGCATATGTTTATTTATACTAATTGAAGATATAATCCGTAATTGTTCATAATTGTAACATGCAGGGTAAAATCTTGAATCTTTCTATTTTTGATTAAGACAACTACAATGCATTAAAAAGTGCAGCTCATTGCAATTTTTTTCATCCAACATTATTCTGCCTTGTGTTTATCATAATTGCACCATGGCCAGACTCAGATATTTTTTGCAAATACCTTGCAAAATCCCACAAAGCTAGCGAAATCCCAAAACAATATATTCACTAAAAATTAATCTGCAATTGCCTTCACAATAAATGTATTTATTAATAAATCTTGTAGATGCTGAAAATTCTATTAGAGTTTCCTTCCTTATTTCGATGAGCTTCTGAGCTAATAAAAGAGGAGACATCCACCGGGTGAATATACGTTTCTGAGATAATGTCTTCATACCCCATCATAGAACAGTTGCCATACTTCCAACCTTTGTAAACTATAAACATGTGGTATTTGTTTTGCAATAAAGATTATTTATATACTTATTCATTATTGCACTCTGGCACAATTTTTACAAAAATTTAGAATTTCAATGAATGGTTTGCATTTATCAAATCAACTGGAACATTCCTTGTGAGCTTTCGAGTGTTTTAGTGACTACTTTGTGATATTTTGGCATTTTTTTTTGTGATTTTTGTAAAAAATTGTGGCTTATAATAAAAAGTCATAGTGCATATGTAATATGTAAAAAGTAGACCATCTAAATAGGGATTTAACTTTTCACTGGTTAGTATGGTTATGTTATTTATGTCGGAGGTAGTCAGTGGTGTAAGGACCCTGGAAAATTGTGATTCAAATATAAGCCGGGATTATCCAACTTCCTAATTTTTTATTCCTAGCTTGTATTTAGTAATTCACAAAATGTATTGTTACATTTTCAGATCTTGCCCAATTTATAACTTTATTTTTAAACTGCAAGGTTTTAGTTTACTTTTTGTTTTTGGAACCATAGGACTCCCAATTCTTGCCTTGCTGTAATGTATAGACCCAATTTCGTGATTTGTGCTTCCAAACATATGCATGTTTTTTAATTGATTTGAAAATTTGCTGATGGAGTTTAAGTATCTATTTTTCTCTAATCCTTAAATTTTAATTCTTAACAGTCAAGGTTGTTCTTGAAAATTAAATAAATAAATTGACTAAATGCCCTTATTTAAAAACAGTTTAACTCCTTAGCAATTAAGAATACGCTATACAGCATTAGAAAATCAGAAGTTGGCTAAAGCCTTCCATAATATTAATGTTTATTTTTATTATTTTTATATGCATAGAGAAATAATTAAGAGTAACACTGTATAGGCAAAATTCATGATCTGATGGTACATAATGCATATTTTCTATGGTAAAATAAGGAAAGGTTTGGGTTGTTGCCAATCAGGTATAAACTTTCTCATTTTGGGTTGCACAACAGTTTTTTATTTTTGTAAACAATTTAGTCATTAAATAGATTTTATGGCAAATGTTAATATTGTGTTATGCATTTAAAATATATTTATTTTATCTAAATTTGCAATTACAATTATTACAATCCAAGCTGTTTTCATATACACATTTTTTTTCCTAATTCTATAATCATTTTAGCAGCACCTAAGTGAGCACGAATCACCTGCATGTTCCTGATTAATACATTGATTGATTTGATTATATATTTTTATCCCTCTGCATATGTTTTTGATGATTATTCATAGTCAGTAAAATACGTATTTGCAGATGTCTAAATTAGTCGGTTATTGAACTTTAAAAGCAGTTTCAGACTTTTATTGCATCAATTATCAGTTTATTTGAAAACGCCTAAATAATCACTAACCGTTATCAAACATTGATGTGGGTTTGTGATTTAATCCGGTCTATAAATAGCATTTTTCTATAGATTTACAAGCATTAGCTCGTCGGGACTACATATTTATTTGTGTGGATACAGGAGCATACTGCAGGGATAGCAAGCGAGAAATTCGATCGCATTTGAACCTATTGAGACAGCATGAAAATTGCGCCATACAAAAAGTATTACTGATATGCAGGCGATGAAGCATACCCTCTAAAAACTTATTTAACGCGTCCTTATGGGCAAAGAGCTTTAGGACCAGAAGAAGAAATATTTAATATGCGATTATCAAGGGCAAGGCAAGTTGTGGAATGCGTGCTTGGAATTGTGGCAAGTAAATGGAGATTATTGTTAAAGGCTATTGAAATTATGCCAGATTGAGCTGATGTGATTCAAAAACTAATATGGATCCAGGACAGTGTAACAGAAATAATCGAAGATTTGGAACTGTGGGTGAAAAGAAAACTAGATCTGCTGCTTATACAAATCAACCTGCAGCTACTTCAAAACAAGTAGTTTGGATCGTTCGCTAAATATGCGTTTACGTGCGTCCTGCAATTCGCATGTTTACGCTGACAATGTGAGAGAAGCCTTAGGCATACCGTTTGTTTGTTTTGAAATTGAAGTTGTTCATAGTTTAGAGATTTACATACCTTGTTCAGCCTTCTCCAGTTCGAGCGGTTTAATAGCTAAGATCATGTTTCTCAACTCAACAATACGTTTATTAAGCCCGACCTCCAAGTCTTTGTTATTCTCTGTCCATCAAGTCTCTTAATTTTTCAGGGTTTCAATTTCAGATTGCAAAGTTTCAATCCCCTTATTTTGCCTATCCACCTCTTACGCAAATTTGCTTTTTGATTCTTGTACAAGGCTGTCAATAATGGCACTGTTACGGCGCAACCTTTCGATGAATCTGTCCTTGCAATAAAGTTCCTTCCCTAGATCTTTAGCAGTTTTAGTAAGCTCCTCTTTTTCCTTAATTACACCCTGCCCCTTCGTCTCAAAAACAATTTTCATAAATAATAGTCAATAGTTTTATTAATGCTAATACATCATTGTGCTTACACAGGTCAAATACAAGTAAATTACAATACAATAAATAAAAATTAAGCAATAATATATATATTTTTTATAACTTAGTCTATTCTAAATCCAAATTTAAAAAGTCTAGAACCTTATACAGGGGGTGCCTTGTTAACACGTTCACGACATATTTTTTAAAATGGCTAATTGGCAACGCCCTCACAGCAACAGGAAGCACATTAAAAAATTTAGGTCCATAAAAACTTGGGCCATCCTGCGACCTCCTCAGTCGACAGTAAGTCGGTAGCAGATTATTCCTCTGCCTGGTATCATACTGATGAAGATCTCCATGTCCATGAGACACATACATACTCATGTTATTTTTCACATGCATCAAATTCTCCATAATGTAAATACATGGCACAGTCAGCACACGGAGACTCACAAAAGCATCCACACAGTCATCCCTGTGACCCAACCCACAGACTACCCTGACAGCCTTTCCCTGCAGTTTGAAAATTCTCTCGGACTGTGGATAATGACCCCAGGCAAGGATGGGATATGAAAGTCTACAGTGGAACAGGCCAAAATATGTGGTTCTCAGTGTGTCTAGAGAGACACAATTTGATAGGTTTCGCAGTAGGTATAAACTGCTTTTTAGCCCCCTCGCTATGTAGTCAATGTGCACCTCCCAAAGCAATTTCGGGTCTAGATGTACTCCCAAAAATTTAACACTTGGGACACCCTGATCAACCCCATCAGTACCCCTCATAGAGAAAACTACCGTGTTTGTCTTTTCCACATTCAAATGCAACCCATTAACTGCAAACCAGTACTCAGCCCTCGCCCGTAGCCTCGCCGACTCCTCAACGGCCTCCGCAGCTGTCTCCACAGTGGATGATATGGTGGTGTCATCAGCAAAAAGTGTAAATTTTGCCATAGGCTCTAACATTGGCAAGTCATTAATGTAAATGAGAAATAAAATGGGGCCCAATATGGAACCCTGTGGTACTCCAATGGTAATCTCACTTTCCGCTGATGCCACCCCCCCAACCTTAACTGCCTGTGTTCTGTTTGTCAGATATGAAGTCATCAATTTGATGCTTGCAGAGCCAAAAAAGTAAGCTTTGAGTTTGCGTAGGAGGACGTCATGCGAGACACAATCGAAGGCCTTGCCAAGGTCACAGAATAACGCCGAGGTAAACTTCCGATTGTTGAATGAATCGAGAATAAATGATACAAGATCAATAATACCCAGAACAGTGTTTCTGCCTTTCCGGAATCCAAACTGACAATCCGTGAAATAGTTGTTATTGTTAAAAAAAAGTCAATAATTTGTATTGCCATGCATTTTTCCAGAATCTTCGAGAATACGGGCAGCAGTGAGATTGGCCTATAATTTTCATAAATACAAAAATTAAATAAAACGGCTGAAGAAGGAGTATAATGATAACTTTATTTCCGAATCTACCAACAAACCTAAAAGTATCTGGAAAATTATAAACAACAACCAAGGAGGCAGGGGACCTTGTGGGCAAATCACCCCAAACCAATTTAACAAGTTTTTCTCAGAAGCGACAGAGGGTCTAGATGGGGGCGCACAGTACTCATTAGAAGTTGTTCAGTTCCGGCGGGACCCTCGACCTCGGTCACATTTAGAATTTGGGGAGGTGAGCTTCATTGAAGTTGGAGGAGTTGTATTGGGCTTAAAAACAAAGATGCACGTGATGTTTTTGGTTTGTCTGTTAAACTTATTAAGGTCATCAAGAACCTCATTGTAGTACCGCTGACAAAACTTATAAACCTTTGCTTCAAGGAGAGTATTTTCCCCTCCTATCTTAAACAAGCCATTGTGATTCCCATCTTTAAGAAATGAGATAAGACGGATGTCTCTAACTATCTTCCGATTTTCCTGCTTCCAATTTTCGCAAAAATATTTGAAAAATGAATGTCTTCGAGAGTGGCCCTGTTTCTCGAGGCAAATTCACTACTGTGTGATGAGCAGTTTGAGTTTAGAGCGGGACGTAATACTGTGCAAGCTATTTAAATCATTCATTCATTATGGATGGTTTTGAAATCAAAGAACATATTGGTCGCAGAAGATGGTGCTTCTGCGACCTAAGCAAGGCCTTCGACTGTGAATCACACAAGTTGCTCATCAGAAAATTTCATCTTTATAAATTTGGTCAGAAGAATATTGACCTATTAACATCCTATTTGGAAGGACGGTGGTGGATGGAGTGTCGTCGGACACAAGAATCATGAACACTGGGGCGCCACAAGAATCTGTAATGGGCCCCTTACTCTGGTTTATATTAATATCCTTTCTCAGATCCGGTCTTGTTTGCCGATGATACTACCATCTCAATCAGGGAACCTCAAGTGGGTGGCACGGATGAGGCACAGTCGAGGGTCAGAAACTGGTTCGAAAAAAACGGCTTAGTCTTAAATGAATCCAAGACTAGCCATCTCCTTTTCTCTTTAAGAAATGCACATGTCTTGTGGGACTGCGCTGTTCTTGGGGGTATAGATGGATAGTGGTCTTGAGTTGGATGCACATATAGAAGGGTTGACAAAGAAATTGAGGAGCAGCATATACGCGTTGCGCCATTTGTCAGGCACAGTGTCCGTGGGTGTGTTGAGGACTGCATATTTTGCCTTGTTTCATTCTGTTATGTCCTATGCAATCCTGGCATGGGGTCATAGTCCGCTGTGACGCAGGGTTTTTGCCTTACAGCGGAGGGCAGTGCAAGTTGTTGGTGGTCTGGAGTAGAGATGATTGTACACAAACGTTCATTGAGTTAAACATCATAACTTTCCAAATGTTTTCATACTAGAAAACCTTCTTCATGTAAAGGACAATCTGGAAAAGTTCCCTACAAATGACCAGAAACATGGTTAAGCCACCCGCTCCAATGGACATCTTGCTGTTCCGCTGTGTAGGCTTGAGAGGTGTCGCGGTGGGCCGAGATATTGGGCTGTAAAGTTTTACAACAAGCTTCCAGACTCCTTAAAAACAATACCCACAGGTGTGTTCAGGAGCAGGATTCGACAGGCACCCTTAAGGAAGCCTTTATATGACCCAATAGAGACGTCTTGTCTAATGAAATAACCTTCAATGTTTCTTAGAGTATCTTTGTCTGTTAGTTTCGTGTTGTTCCATACTTTTCTTTAACCTGTTTTAATATTTTAATAATCTTTAGTGTATTTTAAATTGTTTTTTGAGCGTTCAGTAATCTTAAGAACTGTCTTATTGAATTACTTAATTTAAAGACTTCTTAATGTGATGACAATTTTATTGACCTCTGTAAGCCTTATTTGGTGCTAGCATTTGGTTGAGCAGGACAAATGTAGTAATTTATTATTTACTTTAATTACTAACTAAGCTTAAAGATAGTTGTTAGTAACTATTATCCACACCTGACATATCCCGTTTAACTTTTCAGATAGAACAGATACGTCGGGCCAACAAACTCTGGGCTTCAGACAGCTTATTCCTACGGGAATTCCTGTTGATTCCTCAGCCCGAGAACGCCAATGATCTCCCGTCGCCCGCTGAGGTGCGATCCACTAGCTCTCAATCGTCCTTGGCGAGCCCTAGCGTAGAGAATTTGAACCAGAACAGTCGAACGTCGATAGCTAGCAGCACTAGGAGTAGCAGCTTTGACGAGGAGAATATCACTGATTTCTTGAGCAAAATCGACGCCTCCATAGCTAGCACCAAGGAAGTGGTCAAGAAAGTGACAAGCAGTAGCGAGTAAGTATTCCTTTTTTTCTACTGCATTAAAATGTTTATAAATGAACATTCATTTTTTGAATATTTACTAATGTAGATGTTTGCTCATTTTTTTACAGTAAAACCCAGTTCACCAAAGTGGGTTTTTTTAAATTAATATTATCCATGTTATGTGGTTTATTTTGATACACTCTCTCCTTCAAATACCCATAAAAAAATTCAGTGGTGTAAGGCGCAACGACCCTGGTGGTCGTTCAATTAGACCCCATCGACCTATTCAGTGATTTGGGAAAAATTAATTTAATTATCTCGAGAGGATTAAACGATAGTGGGTTTGTCCTATTATTACCCCATACCTTAAGAAGCAACTTCCTAATATCACACATTTTCATTGCAAACATCAGTTAAAAGGTAATATTGTGAATAACGATAAAATAAAATGAATATTGCTGTAAAATATACTTGAACAGTTGAACAGGAAGACTTCACAAATGCCATTTAATGCATGTAATTCTGCAGTCAGAAATTTGATAAATTTACCTACCATCTGAAGAAAATAAATAAACTTTTATCAGGACATGTTGACTGTGTTAATCTGGTATCCAGGGCAAGACTTAATTCAGGAAAATGATATAGTTTTTGAAGCGGATTTTCCCTATTATGAACAAACTATGAATGGTGGTAGAGGATATGGTTTCTAGTATATTAAATAAAAGTGCAATCGAAAATTGTGATTTGTTTTTATAGGTAGTGTATTTTAAAGGTATCTAGTGCCAATTTAGTGTTTATTTTGTAACACTTCAAAGCCTTTCTTTTTCCTCATTGTAATAAATATATTTAAATTTCTATAATTATCGCAAATATAATTTTTTTGATTTTGCTAAAATATGTCCTTGATTTTGCTGGCATTAAATTTTTATCTAAATCTCAAGCCCAGTTTCTTATATTTACTTATTAAATTTAAAGCGTAAATTCCATACATAAGCCCAGGTAACATAATCGTTGGTCTGTTCGAAATATCCGTGACGCAATTGTCCTATTTTTTTTGAATAAGTGTTTCCGCACTGTTGCATGCGATTTTTATGAAATAATGACCGCGACTTAAAAATGAATTAACGTGTTTTTTCATTGAAAACCCAAAAATTATCTAACAGCTTTAATAAAGGTGATAAATCTGGTTCCGCGTTGACTATTAATCCAAGGTTAAAGTAGACAATAAGCAATCTTTTCGAAGCATTTAAATCAACAAGTATAGTATGCTTGTTTGGTACAAGAAATATTTATTTAATATTTTTTTATCTAGAGTAGCTCTTCTATGGAACTATAGAAGTCGATTTGTCTAAACAGTTTGGGTTCCAATGTAGATACTCTGCCACTTTAAAGACATCTAAGAAATTTATTTTATATGCATATTAAAGTACCCAAATACCATTTTATCTAGCATCTCTTACGATTCCTCATACATTTTGCATTATTCAAATTTGAACAGCTGTTTCATGTCATCACTCGTCCTCCAATATTATTAAATGTACAATAAATAATATTTTTAGAGAGAAACTAAATATTTAATTTGCACTTTCATTAGATAATGATTCTGTGTGGAAAGTGTACATTCAAGATAAGAGTGTGAGTGCGCTTGTTGACATTATACCTGGATAATTGTTGTAGGAGAATAATCGCGTTTTTCTGATTGAATTTAAAATGAAAGTAAAGAATTTTTTTTCCCAATTAATTAAAAAGGAACCTAGCCCCGGAGAGTTGTATTGCAAATGCCCGGCCCCTGTAGTGGGTCGTTTGAGTGCCACCGGTTCTAGCCAACTAAACGGAAAAAGCTCTGCTGGTGTTGTGCAGGGTGGCTAGGTCAGCTCATTAAATCAACCGGTACTTAATTTCAAACCAACAAGAAAACGAGAATATAGGCTGGCTTATTAAATCAAAAATTAATCCATTAACTTAACTTATCAAGAAAACTAAATCTAAAAATTTAAGGATGAATATATTTGCTACTAAGTTCTTTTTTTTTAAACACAGCAACAATTTACAGTAAAATTTGCACTTTATTAACGAAATTGATAAATAGAGTACAATATGGAGATTGTACGGAGACCAATTCTGTTGTTAATACTCGGTTCTATATGCCTTACCACTAAATATACTAAATACTACTAACCGAAGTGATCACTTTGTTGTCAACTAAGCTAATTACATCTAGGCATGCGTGCGCTAATAGCTGCACCGACTTTAAATGTAGCAATGAACGGCCACAATGATTAAATCAAATGAATAAATTAATAAAAAAAGAATAAAATTAGAATAAAACTATTGAAAGCTTGGCTATCAATGTCTGACTAATATTATAAAGAAAGAAAATTCAGAGCGGTTATGTTACTCGATAAATGAATGAAAGAAATAAAATTATAGAAACTGTTTCAAAGCTCGACTGTCAATACTTGATTTATATTAAAGAGAAAGAAAATCCAGAGCGATTAATGATAATAAATGAATAAATAAACTTAAGCTTCTGTACGATACCACTTAGATCCGTCTACCAACGGTGACGGGCACCTGTCGGTACTGCTACGGCACTGGCCCTGAGGGAAAACTAGCCGAGGTCTCGAAAGCTCGGTATTTGGATTGGCTCTAGTTTAGCCTGGTAGTTGAAGTGGTGGCTCTCTAGTAACCCCTGCTTCTAGCCTGCTTGTAAGAGTAGTGGCCCTCCAGCAAAGTTGTGGCCCTCCAGGAAAAGTTGTGGCCCTCCAGGAAAAGTTGTGGTCCTAACCCAGTGCGCATTAGACGAAGCCCCCTTACTTTAAAAAAGACTATACCCCCCCCCCCCCCTCCCCCCTTGCATAAATATGTCTTCTTTATAAAGCAAATTCCCCCAGAAAAAAAAAAACGGTCTTGCAATGCCTATCAGCAAATAAAAGAGATACTAAGGTTCAGACAACTTGAATATAAAAAAGATAGGGATGAATCACCCCTAAAAGAAAATATAAACAGATTTGATAAAATGGAGTAGATAAGATAACATATGGGACGCAAGCAAATGGCGGTATAAGCACAAAAAAAAGGTAAAACAGATAAAGCAATTAAATCATTAATTTAGGCAAAACTAGAGCAATAATTACCTCGTTAGTGTGTGTGTGAGGGCTAGAGAAATTCTACGGTCTCGGCCTTATCTGACGAACGTGGAAAGCCTCTAAAAATAATGGAAAAAAACCGTTAGCGACATGGCGTCCACGCGCTTCTCAGGCAGTACAAAAAGAAATCCAGAGAAAATGCTTACCTAATACAGCAGTATTCAGATCCCGATTAATCGGTCGTGTCAAAACACCAACAGAAAATCAACACAATATATCCCCAAAGAAAGGGTAGAATTGAATCACAATCAAAACGACTGCACTATCAGCAAACCTTCTCTTCACGTCGATGGGTATTTTAGAATAGCCAAATCCTCAGTTTTCAGTCAATTTGTCTTTTTCACTTATACGCGATTAGAGGGGGGGGGGGGGGTTGTAGGGCGAAGAACTGCCGTATCGTATTCTAACGATTCGATACGAGGAATAATTCTAAGATAATAAACAACTTAGTTCTCGTTTATTATGGTTGTAAAACGACTGCGGAAGCCACAATTAATTCACCGAATTTCAATGATTCAAGAAATACCAGAGAATATTCCCTAACAAAACGATAAACTTTTAAACATTTAAATCGACAGCTGGCGTTTACAAGAAATGGTACATTCCTATTACTCGGTCGAATGTTACAAAAACTACAGCCTGCCGTGTGAATATATTTAGAAGCAAAGGTCCCAAAACAATCTAACGATCTTCAGACATGGCGGCCGGCAATTGGTGTTCTGCATCCAAGAGGTTCCCAAAAGGTTATGGAATAGTCACAACGTCAGTAAAATATGGATCGACGAATCTACTGCAGCGTATTTGTGGGTTTTATTAACAGAATTCTTAAAAATATAAAACGGTTTGCTGGCTGTTCCACGATAATGTAATATAAATCAAACCAAGCTATTCTAATAATAATGTCATCGCTTATCAACTAAAATAAATAGAGTCACAACGTGTTATAAAAGCTAATATAAATATATCGTTAACCTAGACTTAGAATAGAGTTAATTTACATTAAGAAAAGCGGCAATTTCAAGCGAATGGTTAGCAAATCAAATTAATAAATTTAGAATTAATAAACCGATGAGTAAAAAAATACAGCATTTTAAAAATATTTGACATTGGCAAAATCGAACTGTTACAGATTCTCAGGTGAATTAGCGATTGTGCTAGACGAAGAAGTCTTATTCCTTAAGTAATTCACAATAGACCATAATTCTTTAGCAACGTTACCGGGTTTAGCTATCCTCTCATTATAATAAATGTCCTTGGAAGCTTTTATAGTCTTATGATAGAGTTTTCTGTAAAGTTTCACGTAATCATGGAAGAAGACGCTGTCCGAGTATTGTTTTAGGTGAGATAACGAACGTATGTTCTTTGCAGATGTGCGTAAACCTTTAGTTGAAGGGTTTATACTGTTCAATTTTATTTTTAATTTAATTTTAAGAGGAAAGGATTTGAACGCCAGAGTAGATAAAGTTCTTATAAAACTAGAAAATTCGGTATCGACATCATCAGAGAGGACAACTCGGTCAGTTGTTAGACATAGGTGCTTGAAATTTAGAAAATTTTTGTCCGAAAACATACGCCGTAATTTGCGTGAAGCAATTTTGCATTTGGATTTTACCGAAAAATCTGTTAATATTGCTTCATGATCAGAGAAACCCGAGCTAAAGACAGCCCAGTCAACGAATTCTGGATCAAAAGATGACACGACATAGTCTATAGTGTGACAACTAGTTTTAGATATTCTAGTTCGTGAGTTAATATGCATGATTATACCAAAAGGGTCGAAATTGGACCGAAGTGATTCTTGAGCAGCACATACACTGGAAAAGTCAACATTAAGGCCGCCACACAAAATTTATTTGCTTTTTAAAGGCAGGGACTCGAGCAAGCTCAGTAATCTTTGACTGAATATTTGCATATCAGCGTCATGCGTCAGGTGTTCTGTAAATAGAAACAATATAGAGGTCATAAGCAATATGATAGATGATGGAAGATTCAAATACTTTTTCAGACAATAAATTATCAAACTTAGTTACTGCTGAAAATTCGTTGTTAGTAGACATTATCATAGTATCTCCATCAGGTAAATTATTTCTATTAAATCTAGTTACTGTAGTATCATTTTTGACAATCACAGGTTCATCAACATTTAACCAATGTTCAGTTATGGCAATGATTTTTGGAAAATTAAGCTCTTGTAATAAAAGAAATAATTCATCTGTTTTGTGTCTTAAGAACTGAATATTAATAAGAAACACTACTAAGCTTGCCATTATCCAATTTTTCAGAGGGTGCTTGATCCTCTGTTCGCGTCAATCTACCTAAAAATTTCCCCCTTTAATCGGAGAACCAGTAGAAAAATATTTGCTATGACTTTCCCTAACCTTCTGAAGGTGTTGAAGTCTCTCCGATGAAAAGAAAGACCTGAAGGCAGCGAGATCCGTTTCAATCTCAGCCGAACCAATACCATAGACGTCGTGGAAGTGATAATACAATTTACGCAAGGAGTCCACGTCACTAGGAAGTCCTTCCGAAGCTAGAGCTAATTTTATGCTAGTGTTGGTGTGTCCTTCAAAACACACACTGGAGGGTTGGTCATGGAGATAGGCAAGGAATAGCCCCTCTGTCAGAGCCAACCTTAACAGACCTCACCCCCCAGAAATCATCTACAGATGTTGAGTCAGAGCGTGATGGTAGGCTTCGGCCGTCCAAAGTGCTTGGTACAAAATATTGATAGCCAGTGGTCGAAGTACTTGATCCGGCGATACCTTTAAGGGTGTTAAAGATGAATTGGCAGTGACTATTTCTGCACACCAACCTTGAAATCGGAGTGTGAATGAATAGTCTTTATTCTTCAGCATTGGAAGAGCATCGGATAAAGTCAGTAGTTCTAAGTTTTTCTTTGGCATAGTGTGCAAGTTTTTTTTTTCGACTTTTTTACTGTTGGTGGGTTACTCCTAATAATTATCTTTGGCAGCCAACTTTTCTATCGTGAGTGTCATTTGATTTACACTTTTTCGAATATCGCCCATTCCCTTCAATAACTCTTCCTTTGATGAGTCGTGAATCTGGACTATAACAAACTCATCATGATTGTCCATAAAAATAGATTACAGATTGAATATATCTTGCTTCATTGCCTTCATGGAATGGAATAAAGTTTCTTGTCTATTGTCAGAGAATCTGGTATGGAGGCTGTGAATGTCATCTATTTTTTTGTACAAAATTTTCCATTTGAAGTCATGGTTACTCTAAGGGTCGTAAATTTCAGAAATGATTCTTTAGACAAATTCTCAGAGCTTCGACATTTTCCAGAGAGATTTGCGAGCCTTGTAGCTGTTATACTTTGTCGTGAAGATATTTTAACGTAGGAGAGTCACAAATACTGCAGAAAAATCTAATATTGTGAGCACCTTTGTTATTACCTTATCCAGTCCAGTATAGGTCATACAAAAATGCCGGCGACACGTCCCACTACAGCAAAATTTATATTTATCCTTTTCCGCGACGACTCTTTGGCAGGAATCACACTTAAACTCAGCCACTTTAATATTAGTGTTCAATGATTTTAGATAAAAGTCAATGGCAGCTGAACAAAGTCAAGTTTGTCTAAACAGAACTGCTGGTTTAAGGGATTCTTGTACACCGCTTTTTATTTCTGAGAAAATGTTAACAGTTTTCTCCCTTTTATAGTTGAGGCGATAGCACTAGTACGTAAGTCTGTTAGATCACCGTCCAATACTTGCCGTATTACCCGTAGAATTTTTGATTTTCCTTCGCCGATCCCAGCTTCCTCTCTGATTAAAAATTCACGATATATATTAGAGGCAAAATTTAGAACCATGCCCTTTCTTTCCATCAGAAACATAGTAAACCTAAAAAGTTTAATACCTAAAAAACTTGATTTTGCCAAGGGCTTACTATAATATTAAGGATTGTCTTAATGATTCATTTTAATTGATGCGATCTTTTGACCCTTGTTTTTAATTTATATTTATTTTGTCTATGCATTGTTTAGGTTAGTTTGGATTAGGGGGAAACACCCCAACATGTGTATTAACTTATCGCTTTTCACTGTATACTCTGGTAATAACACCCTGTATGTCCTGTCCTCGCCGGTAGGAAAAATTATATTATTTTAGTGCCTGTGCCTGACAAGCACTCACCCGTGTAGCAACGGTCCAGTCATCGCTCTGCTTGAGTTTGGCGCCAAGGACATTGCCCAGTCGTAGCCATGTTTATTTAGTAGTTTTCTCAGATATTTAGAAAATATATGTTGTACTCTGTGTTACCTTTTTTCATCACTGATTCAAAGACTCTTTGGGCGTTTTAACGCATTTTCTCGAGACAATACAAGAAGGTAAAATGGCGGTTGGAAATTTGTAGTAGACAAATCTATTCCTGTCTTCGAGATTCGAATCAACTGTTCGAAGTCTTATGTCCCTGGTGAAGTAAAGTTGAGAAAATAGAAGAAGGTATTTAGTGTGAATGGAAAGGCAGTTAGTTGAAATTTTGAAATAAAAAAAGTTTGATTAAATTGAGTAAAGACAGCAGTTCATGGTAGATTCAAATAATCAATAAGTTTTGTTAGACATTTACTGATAGTTAACCTCATATACAGTATTTAGTTTTATGTATCAAAGAATGAATGCTTGAAAATAGTTAAAAACTATTGTAAATATTAATCATATTTAATGCAAATTTATTATTGCATTATTAAAGTACGTAATACCTAAAATACATGTTTCAATTCACACCCTATGAATAAAACCCCCACCAACCTATTTTGTTACAGTCCACTAATTAAAGTGGTTAATTTTAAAGTTAATTACCACCCCCTCCTTTATGGTAATAAATATATTTAGTAAATTATAACTAATTAAGGACTGAGGATGATAGCAATCACATATCGAAACGTCGGCAAAAAATTGAGGTGTAATTGGGAATACAGCCAGTCCTAAAACAGCTCACGATTTCTACTCGGGGAACTTCAGTGGCGATATTAATCTTGTTTTAACGCAGTAAAATTTTAGCGGAATGACCTTTTTAATTTAGGGCGCAATCATTAGGTGGTTAGACACTCCCCCAGAATACACAGACATTTGTTATAACGCAAAACAGCTTAATTAACTGTTTTATTTAGATATGGTACCGACCTGCTTCCGGACCAGCGTCGGAAACCCCAGTCGCGTCTCAAACAGCAGTACCAGCAGCAACAACATCAGCCCCAGAACAACAACGTGACTTCCGGAGCGGAGCACCGCCTAGCCGATCCGACTGCGCCTCTCAATACGGTGGTGACTGTAGAGCAAGGTAAAAAGGTCAGGACCAGCCTGGAGCTGCACGAGCAACAGCAAGAAGAGCTGTTTGAGTTGTAGCAGGGCATAGTACTGTGTTAAGTTACTGAAGGAGGCCACCATTGTGATGGTTGGGAGCCTCTGCTAGTCGGTGTGATGTGTAAGGCCTCGGGGCTTTCATGAGGAGCGAATGAGAGAATGTAGTGCTGCCAGAAACTACCCCTTCTTGTAGTGTATAGGAGCAATGAGCATAATGATGAAGGCCAGGGAAATTTTCTATATTTTTTTGCTTTCCTAATTATTATGCTACAAAAAAATCTTGCCGCTATTGTGTTTTCCATAAATATGTCTCAAATCAAACTTCATGCTATTACTCCAAACCTAGTCGAGAGCATTTTTGGCAGTACTGTTCTGTGTGTGAATTATAATATAACAATGTTGCCGGCTTTGCCTTATTTACCTAAATGCTTAAGGTTAACCGCGCGTTTCAAAAAAGTAATGCGACTACAAGTTAAAATTTCGTGACTTCCTGATGGTTTTTGCCAATAGAAACAGGGCTTTAGATTTTACAATACACTTGCACCATTGATCACCTTTAAAAACAGTTCAGTTGTTGAAGACAAATGTCAAACATTCAAATCGATTTCGGGTCGATTTGAATATCGTTCATGAAAACATATTGAGATCTGGCAACGTTGATAGATAGTTTACACCTACTCAGCTGATCTAGTGCAGGGCCGTATTTGAACTCTTCATTATAGAGGGCAAAAACAGAGCGAGAGCAGCGAAACGTTTGCAAGAGCGTAATTCTGTAGGCCTAAGCATTTAAAATATACAGATTTTTCATTGTATCGCTGTTCAAGGTCCTATCAAATGAGCAAAATGTAAGGCCGTATCGAAGCTATATTGAATTGTTACAAGGAATTGTTTGAATGTTACTTAATTTAAACTTTCCTAGATCTATCACTCAGTTACCGAGTTCTCGTATCGAAGTAAAATTCATGAAAAAAACTGAACTTTTTAATGCAGTCCTAATTGTGTTAATTCGAATTCTCATAGTTGTTTAATACTCTGAATGTCTGTTTTCGGTACCTCGTCCACGTTTTCCATTCATCAGCGTTGCCATTTCGTCAATTAATATTTGGTAAATTGTCAAGTATCAGGATTTCAGGTATTTTAAACATTAAAATATGTAGATGCTACGCGCGTGGTATAACCTGTTGCTCTGTTGCTGTGTTCGATTTTGTTTCCTTATTTTAGTTCAGTTGGGCCAGTTTCACATTGACTAATCTCATCAGTCCCCTGGACCATTTCACACTATACGAGAATTATAACAATCTATTTTCTGGTTTGATTTATAGTACTGTTTAAACAAGTACAAAATATATCTTGCCCGTTCTGTGCAGCTCTAATTGTTACTCAAAATACTCATATAAAGACAACTTAGTTAATACGAACAATTTGGAAAAGTACAAAAATTACTGTGCTTTCAAACAGCAAGAAATCACAATTTAATTTATGTTCTGTTAACAAGATGAGATTGTCATCATGTGTTCTTGCATTATGTAGAAAATTTTATTAATATTTTAAGTTAATTGAACGAAGAGTTTAGCGTTTTTATTGATACGATTTAATTAGTTAAGTTTTGCATTTCCATAAACTGTTCTTGATTTTTTCTTTAGGTTGGTAAGAAAAGCACTAAATGCTGTTAAGCATTATTTGAGCAAGCAATCAGTGTGATCATTCATGCAATACTATACATGTGTGTTCACACTTTGATTTTTTTTAAATTAATATTTCTTTTACAGGCACGGAACAAATACGTCTAGGTTTTTCTCCACCCTTGTATAAATGTAGCTCCCAACTACTTAGGGTAGTTATATTATCGCTATTTTTGGCACCTAAATATGTTATGCAAATAATATCGCCACATGTCCAAGTGTGTGTCTTAAAGATTTGCACAATCTTGTAGATTTGTAAATATTTCATAGATTTATTACATATTATTTATTCAAAGAGTAATATATACGAATTGAATGGGTATGGAAATGTTGTAAAGTTCTTGTTGATAATTCTCACCCTTGCATCTGCTATCTTCATTTCAATCGCAAAGTAGAGTATGTGATTGTAAAAATTCTCTCGTTATTTGGGTTCGTGGTTCAACTGTAAAGCTGGATTTTTAGTTCCGTAAAGTAAGAAGTAACGATAAGCAGTAAGAAGTAAGAAATGGTTCAATTCCATTTCTAAAG
Source organism: Pissodes strobi (assembly GCA_016904865.1). Classification (NCBI taxonomy): domain Eukaryota; kingdom Metazoa; phylum Arthropoda; class Insecta; order Coleoptera; family Curculionidae; genus Pissodes; species Pissodes strobi. Next base: position 154,463 of record MU183946.1, read on the forward strand.
CTAGTTTAACACTTTTCCAAGTTCATGTCAAAGAACTTTGATCAAAGTTATTGTACATGTTCCTAGGCTATTTCACCACAACACGCTGGTTGTAAATAACCGGTTGCTGGTCGCTACCAGAATGACAGGCCTACTAATTATAAAATACAGGCCTG
>MU183946.1:154627-167656 GCA_016904865.1 Pissodes strobi
ATTATGATATAAGCAAGACAGGAATAATTTCATTGTTTTACAACACACAACAGTACAATTTATATGATGAAGGGAAAATATGACGGCACCGTTTTACACTTGTGAATTTCGTTGACGCCAATGATGTTTCTGAACTGTTACCAACTGGCAACTTACCACATTTTTAGGTTATGTTAAATTGGATATTTTGACTTGATAAATTTGATTATTGTATTGTTATATAATAATGAAGAAACGTCCAGATTTAAACATAAATAAAGCTGCAGTTCTAGCTATAATTCTTGCGGCTGGTGTTAATATATTGTGTATGTTGGTACCCCCGAATTTGATCAAATATTTGATGAAAAATTGGACGTGTTCTAATCGCATCAAAGAACTTTGACAAGGCGACCTTGAAGTTATTTGATATCAAAGTCCTGTATTACATTTGCGAAATTCATTCAAGGCCGCCTTGTCAAAGTTATTTGACATGAACCTGGATAAGTGTAAAACTAGCTTTACGGCTTACGTTATCGATTCGGCCGACTTCGGCTTCTCTCGGGCGATAGTGCACAGGCGTAATACGATATTTAACTTCAACGAATGCTAGCCGGCTGCCGGCATTTTTGATTGTTTACATTGCATTTCTGTGTATTTTTCACAAAATGGGGGTTATTTTGCGGTATTTTTTTTTTACTGACAGATTACGAAGACCATATTTTATAAACATTATTCAGCATTATTCGTTACATTAAAGGATTATAAAAATACTAATAAAAGAAGCAACGCTTGGGGCTCCTGTGAGGCAATTGCTTCTGCAATGTGTTCCATTGCTATGTAGGTAGAATCAGAGACAAGTTAATAATTATTAAAGTTTTCTAAATTTATGGTATTTTATAATTGAAGAGATTCGAAAAATGTGGAGGGAAAGATACGGGAAGGAAAACATAATATTTACCATAAACCTGAATTTTTATAAATGACAAAAATAGGAAACAAATTCTTACGGAAACTATGAATAAAATGTTTGTTACTGCGTACGTCTTACTTCTTATCGATTACTGCTTACTTCTTACTTTACGGAAACTATAAATCCAGCTTAATAGGTTGCCATATGATGCCAAATCAAACAATACGAAAAAATGATATAAATGTATACCAGGATATCTGAATAGGACAATATTAGAAAGCAATCTATGGCTCGAAAACTTCCCTAATTAACGTCTCAAAGTAAAACGAGAGCGAACACAAAGTGTTAAACGGTAAACTTTCACAAACTCAGTTCTGTTGCAGCTCAAGCGAAATCTGCGAAATTATCATAGTCTCTCGGGAAAACTGAAAACTTTCAAATCCGGACGGTAAAAGTTCATTTACTGATGATGCAGGCAAGCTTTGGACTTAAACAAATCGGACTAAACTTACGATTTTGTTATTGTTTCAATCAACGACAAACACTCGTTTTGAATAAATGATGACAATCACACTTTTTAGTTTCATTTCTACTTTTCAAAAGCGGGTGCGCCTGTCAACCTGCGTCCTCTTCTCTCGTCCTTTCTCGGTCTCGGATGTCTCACGAATTCCTCATATGGCTGCTACTGCCACTTTTCTGACCAATCAGCATTCCTCGCGTCAAATATTCCTTTCTCTCTTTCGCTGAACGATTACTGTAATGTCCTTTCGCTTTAAACATTCACAGGTTGCCCGCGCGGTGTGCCACCTTCGCGAACGATATTAGAGATCTCCCGCACAACCGTTATTTACGTCACCCGTAAACGAAAAATAGGAAGATTATAATTGAAATTATTCGAAAAACCAACCTGAGCCATAGATTAAATAGAGAACAGTTACTAAAACTAAACATTTAAAGAAATAAAATTATTATAATATTAGTAATTAAATTACAATAATAATAATGAAAAAGAGGGATCGACTGTGGCTCGGCACATTGCGCCCTAGTTAAATTGGATTGCGAGGAGAGCATTTATTGACCCCAAAATGACCATTTTGCTCATGCTCTTCAAGAACCGACGAAAGTACCATAGAAGTAGAAATACACAATTTACTGCCTGGATTTACCTGTGAACTTTTTCTAAACAAAACACATTCCTTCACAACATACCATTCCAGATATTTCTTCCTTATGCCTGGATTATTGATTTCAGACATCATATTGTTACAAAACTTATCATTTTGTTGAAGAACAACAATCTCTCCAACATTTTTCTTTAAAGTTTTAACCAAACTTTCCTAACTTCATGGCTAAAATTTCAATATTTGACCTATCGGGAATATCAACTAAATCACCAGAATTTTCTGGCCACGGAAAACGAGACAGCGCATCAGGAATGACATTTTCTGAACGTTTACAATGAACAATATCAAAAGAATATTCCTGTATATATAATACCCACCTAGTTAGTCGCGAATTATGAGGAAAGGCAAAGCCTTATGATCAGTGACAATCTTTAGATCGCTTCCAAACACAAAAATACGCCAATGTTTTAATGCAGACACAATAGCCAAAGCATCCTTCTTCGTAACGGTATAGTTCAACTCCGCACCCTTCTAAGTGCGACTATAAAACGATACTAATTTAGTCTGATATAAATCTTGGTTAATTAAAAAGCTCAAAGTTGAACTTTTAAAATCTAAAATCGCTGAAAATTCATTCATTCAGTCTGACCCCAAAATGACTTGTTTTGAAAGAAACAACATCAAACGACACATCGTCCCATGACGCATTTCGGTAAATTTGATTTTTGACACTCTGTGTCTTATTTTTGAAAGCACTATGAATACGAGAATTGGTATTTCAGGGTTAATTTCAAAAATCCTATCAACAAATTCCTCGCTGACACAACTAAAATTTGCACCACTGTCACAGAGAATATCTACTTCCACACCGCTAACCTTAGCAGCTATAACTGGCACCACCATTTGACAATCTTTAACTTCCTCCTTGGGTTCCTCTAGAAGTTCTTGCGGATCTTCAGAGAAGAAAGTATTGACCTGTCGATTAGGTGGCAAATAGGAATTGTCATTGGATTTATTATTTCCTCGAGGAAAATGATAAACTAACTGTGCACCCCTGTCGCATGATTCTCCTAGCAAAACAGGAGCAAACAACATAGTCATTTATTTTAAAAAAGACAACCTCCTCTGATTTTTAGGTGATACTCGCTAAAGCAAAGCACATTGTACCTTCTTCCATTACCCAAATCAAACAAAGACGCTTCGATCTCTTCCACTTTGTTTCTTAAGGAGTGAGTATTCAAGTGTAAGATTCCAAACTTCTCTTGTTTATTATAATCTATGGTGTCCCCGTTACACCCTTTTCTATAGGTACACGTCTCTGCAGATTCAGAAAATGGTTTATGATGATGCCATCAGGCCATAAAATTGGAGACATGATTTCCTGCTTTTTGTGTAAATTGGTCTTTTTTGATATTCATCTTGAAACAGGAACATTCAATATCAAAATTATTCTCTCTAAGAAATGCCATGATTTGGTTGGATTCCGTTTTGGGGTCAAACCCAGATAGAAATATCCATGCTGAAGTCCTTCCCTTGGCAACAGATAGGAGAGTTGTCGTATTTAGCCCCTTTGTTGGTTCAGGCCTTGTAAAATTCCTATATTTTCTTTTGAGTATTTGCCAATTTTCATTTTCTCTTTTCTTTTCAGTCTCTGTTTGAATACTGACAGCTACAGGAGCAGTAACATTAGCTGTCAGTTCCGTAGCCGTTTCTACCGCGCTACTTCTGGGTCTTTGTTGACCAACTTCCTTGTTTGCATCTGTCTTCTTACTAGTCTTTGACAATTCACTAGGCGCTACCTTCATGATGTACGACGTTGCCGAGTTCTCTTGTATTTCCTTCGGAGAACTGATAATTTTTGGACTTTGTACCTTGATTTGGGGAACTTGCTTTTCCATTTTGTTGTTTTCCTCCAGTTTGCCTTCCAATAAGTTCACTTTTTCTTGAAGCAACGACATTGCTTGTCTGGACATTAGCGGTAAAGTCTGTCTCTTTGCGGACGATACTAGTTTCACTTGGAGCAACCCGGATATTACGGCGCAAATTATACTTTGACAATTAGACATTCAACCTATGTGTTTTTCAAATGTCAGCCCCGGGTCCGGAACGTTGACGAGTCAGCGTTCCTGTTAGTCCCAGCACCCACAGAAGAGATAGGGCGGCGACGCGTCGCGGACGTGGCAGAGACGTGATAAGTACGTAGGCGCGGTTAAGATCTTTCTATACTATTGCCATCATATAAACACGAATTTTCTTCTATTAATTCAATTAAATGCACGTTAAGTTCGGAGTCGCCCATTTTAAACAAATGTTTCGCCTCTTCAATGAGCCTCTGGAGACTAAAAACAGATGCGGCTCGGTCGCGTAAAGACATGTCTCGGCCTGACTTCCCTTATTAGCGTTGCCTCTTTATTTTATATGGTGAAAAACTAAATTAAGTCGCGTCCGCGCCACGTCCCCGTCCGACGTCCGCGCCTCGTCTCTTCTGTGGCCTTAGGCAGTTCCCTCAACCCAAAGAACCTTGTCACCATTCAAGCACATTCTGTTGGCAACAAACCACTAGCCAATCATTTGAAAGTTGTGACTCAATCACAGTGACACCTCCCCGATCATGCGACCACTTTCAACAAGTGTGGTATCATCCGCAAACAACCACAAAGTAAGATTCCATGATGCTGCTAAAATATCGTTTATATGTAAGGAATAATATAGAGGCCAAACACAGAACCCTGAGTGTAAATATCTGAGGCTCCAAACTGTATGGCCCACACAAATCCAGCAAGTCAGATTTTCCCTTATTTGTTATATTGAACTGCACATGAAAATCTCCATTTAGAATAATATACTTTATGCCAAGCCTACTAATATACTCAAAAACTTGATTTAGCCTATCATTAAAAAGAGAAAAATCTTCAACTGGTGCCCTGTATACTGGCACAATTAGACAATTAAAACATTTCAGTAAAACTGTTGCAAATTCGCAGTGGACCTCAACCGACATACTTACAATTTCAGAAGTCTATTACTTCAGCCTTTAGGTGATGCTCACTGAAACATAGGTCGTTGTCGTTTTTATCTTCAGCCGTATCAATCACCAATGCCTCTATTTCTTCACTCTTGTTCCTAAATGATTGTACATTCATATGAAGTATTCTCAGGTCCCTGTTGTTTGGTTTCCCTCTGTCTAAGTCTTGACTTGGGGGTATTATCCCTTAATTCAGGTTTCGTCGAATGTTCATAAAACAAATTACAGTGATACCCGTTTCACACATGTCTGGATTTAGGAATATGTTTTCGTGCTTCCTCTCCACAGCCACTCTGAAGCTACTTTTATAGAATTTCCTTTTTGTTTTCAATTTTTCGCAATAGGTATGCACATTTTAGTTTTTCATTATATAGTTCTGCACCTCCTTTGGTGTAGTTTTGGATTGAAAACCCGAGATGAAGAAGGCAGAATTTCCTTTGCTGCGATATTTGTTCCTTTGTACCCTTTATAGGGGCTGGTCTATTTCCGTTGCTTCTATTCTCAATATTTGGTATTTGATAGCTGTTACTGCTTTGTTTGTTTGCAGCAACATCAGTAGGTTGTACATTTTTTCGTCTATTTACAACCACTGTGCAGGAATTGGAGTTATCCTGCACAACTTTCCTTTTTTTGCTGCTCAAGTGATGGGTATTTCCATTTTCATTTCTATCATTTATAATCTGGGTATCGTCATTGAGGTCAGGCAAATCAATTCCGTCTTCGTTTAGGTTGCCCTGGTCACTTCGTGCTACTCCATCCTGAATCGGTGCGAGTTCAGTATTTGTAGTTAACCCTGTCAGACTTTCGGTATTTATGATTTCGGCGGCAGCATCAGAGCCGACCGATTTAGTAACTTGCTTCGAGTTACTCAGGCTGGACCTGGATCGTTCTTCCGAGGTTTTACTGGCGGTAATGTAGTTACTACAAGAACTTCAGTTGACAAATCTGGTATCCCTGTATCAGCAATCAGCATCGGCTGTTTTTTGTTGTTGCTGGGAATAAATGGGCATTTTTTACAGCTGCATGACCATTGTTTCTCATATGGTTTTTTCTACAAACTCCATCCTTTCGCAGACTTTTCAAAAATTTCCTGCAAGAGTTTTTTCTCCAGCTCAGCGATTTGTTCCTTTAATAAATCAATTTCCTTCTCTTTCTCACTCACTGTTTTGTTTACTTCGTCCTCGCTGCTTTTTACACGTCTAGGACACATAATAAGGCCTCTACTGCCACTAACCACTTGTAGCTCTGTTATCCTAAGGGAACATGATTGACGATAATTCACTTTACAGTTTAAACACTTCACTTTTTTCAATATTACTTTTACAGTATTTCCATTTTGTACACTCCGAATCCGGCAACGGATCCACATCCGGCGCCATCTACCGATAATGGCAGCTTTAGCTTGCTTATTAGAAAGTTTGGCGCATCGTAATTTAAAACCCATCTAGGTCTATTGACTATGATTAGCACTATTTCTCCCTAACAATTGTATTATATAAATCAATAGATTGGATCTTATCGATCCTTTTTCAGGCCCAAGACCTTGATCTCTGGCACCGTTAAATGGGAACAAGTGAGACATAATTTAATTCCACATTTATCACAAGCAAGGTATTTTACCGTTACCAGCTTGAGCTCCACTTCGCACTTGCGATAATTAATTGTAAATGTGTCACGGGCCGATTTTGCGATTGTATTTCAAAGCGTAACAAATTTTCGGCCCCACGTTGGGCGCCAAAAATTTGTTACGCTTTGAAATACAATCGCAAAATCGGCTCGTGACAAATGTCTAAAACAGAATCCGGCGTGCTACCATAACCTAAAATCACAATATCTTTACTTCACCCGTATCCGCAGAAACTCACTTCGCTAGGTATAAAGAGGCTGTTTTAAACTTCTGTGGATAAAATGACTTAAAAATGTGTACATAAACTACTACTTTATATGTTAACCTAGTGGTGGGGATGTTATATATAACACAACATTAAAGATGTGTGTGCTCCTTAGAGGTTAAAAATACAATTATGAGGTTATATCTATTCATCCTTTACTATTTTTGCAGTTAAGGGAATCACAGAACTTTAAAACATTATCCTACCCAATAATTAATTTTGTGATGCTCGGAGTGTGATTTGAAAAGTTGAAATAAAATAATACGCAAATAATTACCGTAAAGTAAACATATAATGTTACTATTACATAATAATGTGTATAAATCATTTCTTAATATATATGTTTTTCCCTTTTTGTTTAAGAAAGTTAAATGTTGAATGTCTACGTTGATGTATTTAAAAAGTATTCTCTATTCCACGATGTGAAGGTGTCCTTACATTGTCTGTGGTGTGTTCGTTTTTGCCTGTTTTTAGACGCAGAGTATATTGTGGTTATATGTCCTCTGGATGCCTTGAGAATGGACAAATTATAACTTATATTATTAACAAATAAATGTTAATTTTTCTAAAGTTGTTATTTTTTTTTGTGATTCGTCCACTTCTCGGTCTGTTTCTATATCTACAGAATGCTTCAAGGACGATTGTCTCTTAAGTCTCCCACACAAAAATTTACTTCATATTTGGCGCAACCATTCTAGTTGATTTAATATGTAAGATGTAAATTAGTCTCATCATTGTAACATTTGTATTGAATATAAATTTTTTTCTTTTAGCATGCGAAAAGGTATCGGCAAAACGTGAGGTTAGGCAAAACACAGTACACACAAAACCCGCATACACTTACACATGGCCACAAAAGAAAAAGCTCGCTTCCGCTCGACAGATTTGGAATCATTGGATAAATCGGGCTGGTAGCTATCGATTCACTTACGATCAATTTTGAGGAATTAATATCCTCGATTAATATTACTTAAATAAGTATTAGGTAGTGTTTTCAGGGTTCTCAGCATTGTCGATACTATAAATTTGTCGTGCGTGCAAAATAGCTGTAAATCGTGCATGATAGTTTGTTGCATAGAAACGGCTTGTATGTGTTTTTATAAAAAATTAAAATGCATGGAAGCTATTTGTTTAAGGAAACAAACCTAAATGTACGATTACCAAGCCATTTTGTATGCAGGAAATATATTTTGTAGACTATTTCTTGAGATAAAGCTATATTTAACACTGCCAAACTGACATGAACTTTAGTATCGTAAAGAGTGTTGCATTTTAATCGACAAAGTTGTATTTAGTGGTATAAACTACAACAATAGTTTTGGTTAGTTAATAAAGTGTACAGGGTGGCCCGTTTATTATGGGATGACGCCTTATCTCGTAATCTACGGGGTGTACCAAAAAAGTTTAATACAAAAGTTGTTTGGATTTACTTAAATTTTTAAAATATTATATTTTTATATATGCAGAGTGTTCGTATTTTCGTGGACAAGTATCAACTTTTTTATTTTAAATAGAATACCCTGTATATTAAGGCATTTATAAATTCCTCGGAAAATTCTAAATATATTTTATATATAATATCCTATACCTAAGTCTAACCGTTTTTGACATATTTTGAATTTTATGTTGAAAATGACCTTTGCAATCAATTTCTCCTATTTAAATCCTTTATTATTTAATTGGAGGTGGTTTCCTTAACTTGCGTCAAGGGAAACCGTTCCACATTCCATCATTTGAACACTCCAACCCGGTGTCCTGCATGCATTTGCCGCGTCCTGTAATTTTGAGGTTAGATATGGAATATATTCGCGGAATCACACGCAAGCTGCTGTATATCCACTATAATACGGCTCTTAACCCAAAGTTTTTTTAACATTAAACTAATATTTCACTTCACGCATGGCCCTCCGCTCGCTTCGCTCGCTACGAGGACTCAACGAATAGGAACTAACCAAAACTAACCCAAGGCATACCCAAAATCAGGAAAAAAAATAAAAAATGCAGTACGGCATGCAATCCAATCTTACACCTTTTCCAACGATTTACACAAACAGTTATTTACAGGTTACAGGTAGTATTTGTACTTAAATATTTCAGTGTCACTTGTCAAGTGTTTACGTGTGTTTATGTTTATGTTTGTTCTGAAAAAAACGTCAAAATTTGAGTTTACTTGTCTAAATTAATAGTTTTTGAGTCTCTGATCGTTTCCTTGGGCTCCGAGCGGCTCATGTGCACGAATTCAGTGGTGAATTTACTGATTTATTCCGTTAAAACAATCTAGTTTCATGTTCCCAATGTCATCAGAATATCTCGTGTGGGAAAAAGAAATGTTAATAACGCTAGAGCGTTGAGGGTTTCCCTACAATCGCCTACTGAAGTGTACAAAATAGTAAAAAGCCAATGACCTAACCAACAGACAGAGGGAGGCCGATAGGAGGGTTCGTGATGGTCTTAAGAGCCGCATAGAAAAGGGCGAGACGAACCTACACATTATGTACCGAGAAGGAGTGCCTAAAATAATTAAAAAAAAACTAGATTCAGGACCATGTATTCCGGAACAGATCACTCGCAGACTGGGGATATACTATCAGAAGGTGTGTGGACTACGAACAAAGCTAGATGTACTGTCAAGGTCCGTTGCATTAAATTCTTATCACGTATTCATACTGACGGAAACTTGGCTGACGGACAGCATTAGTGTGTGTGATTCTTCTCAGGGCATTGAACAGTTGTTTGTCCGAGTGGGTTCGAGTGCCAAAGGGCTTATAATTGGAACAATCTATATACCTCCTAGATCGAGCAGTGAAATGTATGCAATATTTTCTGAAAATATAGACAGTATATCAGACTTTGAAATGTGCATCGTCGGCGATTTTAATTTACCTAATGCGATCTGGAAATCGGACAATCTTAGTTCCACTGCCTCGGCTGAGCCTCTTGCCCAGCTTTGGGAACGTGAATCCATTGAAATTATCTCTAACATGTGTGCTTACCATAACTTGTTTCAGAGAAATGATAAAACTAATGCGCATGGATCAATATTAGACCTAGCGCTTTCCCAAAGTTCAAATACCTCTACCGCGTTGGTAGATGATCCCGTTATTCCTCCAGATCTTTACCACCCTCCGCTAATTCTGGCAATTGAGGGTATTCCGAGTTGCCAAAACGGCGCTGGTCCCCAACCTGATGCGTTCTACTATGACTTTAAGAGTGCAGACTATATTCTCATTAATGACTGTCTTGGTATGGTGAACTGCTTCGGTTTTTGCCCATTGATGGCATGGTTAACGCGTTTTACGATGTTGTTTGCTCGATCGTGGAATGCGTTGTTCCTATTAAGATGCCTACTAAAAAATGTCCAAGATGATTTTCCCAGGACCTAAAGAATTTAGTCTTTCAGAAGAAGATAGCACACAAGACCTGACAGCAAATTGGATCACCTTATGAATTCACAGGGCTCCGTTTACAGTGCAAAGCAGCACCACGCGACTGTCCTCCCTGGTAGATAACAATAATATTAAGTTCTTCTGGAACTTTGTCAATGCCAAACGCAAGCAAAATGAGTTACCTTCGGAGATTTTTTATGGTGGTAGAGTGGTTGAGAGTGGCTCAGACATGGCGGACCTGTTTGCAGAATTTTTTCAATCGGTTTATCCCACAAAAATTGTCACAAACTGTGGTTTTGTGTTGTCTCGACCGCTGTTCATAATGTTTAATGAATCACTCAGATCGGGTACATTTCCAGACTATCGGAAACAGAGCTGTGTAATACCGATTCATAAGCAGGGAAGCAGGGGCGATGTCACCAACTACAGACCCCTTTGCAACTTGAGCATCATTCCTAAACTGTTCGAAAAGATAGTGATCAAATACCTTACTTCACAATTAAATCATTCCTTAATTAATCAGCAGTTTGGCTTTCGTCCCAATCGCTCGACTGATCTGAACTTGCTTATTTATAACGAATATATATGGGGTGTCATTGAGCGGGTTGGAGTTGTTCATTCTATTTATACTGACTTCTCAAAGGCCTTTGACAGAGTAAACCACAACTTTTGATGTGTAAGCTTGAGAAGGCCGGCGTGTGCGGCACAATCCTATCATGGATTACTGATTATCTTACAAAGCGTAGGTACTCAAATAGTTAGGGTTGATAACTTCCAATCAGTACATCTAAATATTCCATCTAGTGTTCCGCAGGGGTCCCATCTGGGGCCTTTGCTTTTCAACATTTTTATTAACGATATTTCCTCCTGTTTCAAAAATAGTAACTTTTTGTGCTTTGCTAACGACTTGAAGTTCCCTTACACCTATTTCTGTAGTCGAAGACAGTATTAATTTACAACTGGATTTGAATGAATGGTGTGATGTTAATGGAATGGAGCTCAACCCTGCTAAATGCAAGGTCTTGTGCTTCTCCGCGACGTGATTCAGTTCAGTATGATTATCATATTGACCATGTTCCTCTTAGAAGGGTTACAGAATACAAGGAGCTCGGGGTCATATTTGATGCATCATTGTCTTTTGTTCCTCATATATCCGAAGTTTATTTAAGGTCCCTGAAAATGGTAGGGTTCATACGCGCTGTACTAAAGACTTCAATAACATTGCTCCGATTCGTCTGTTATACTGTGCGTTGGTACGACCGCTCCTAGAATACTGCTCATCTATTTGGAATCCAAAGTATACCACACATGTACATACACTTGAGCAGGTTCAGCGAAAATTCGTCCGATATTTGGCTTTTAAAGCCAACATAGACCCACCGGATAACTTTGTCTACAACTATGAGATATTTTATAGGAAATTCAACATTGTTCCTTTAATGGCAAGACGTCGCCATAAGGACTTGAAACTGCTTCATCAGTTGGTGAATTCACGGGTTGATTGCAGTGACCTTTTATCTCTGATATGTCTCCACGTCCCCTCAACCTTCTCCGAACAGTTTCATCGGACCAATTATGGTTCCAATGATTCAAGTCTCTAAGTTAGCTAACCGCCAACGCCACCATGATCTCAATTTTTTTGGTTCGTTTTCAGATTTTGCGAGGCAACTCAGAATATTGTATTGACATAGCCTACAACTGAATGTTATTATTTTATAGAATTTCTTTCTTTTTATTGAAGTTTCAAGATTTATTGATTTTATGATCATTTTGGTTCGCTTTGTTGGATAATAATTGTTAATTGTTAGTTTTAATACTCTCGAGATGAAAGCATTGGAACCATAATTGGTCCAATGAAATTGTTCGCAGAACGTTATGGTGGAACGTGTGTCCCTTGAGGGGACGTGGAGACATATCAGTGATTAAAGGTCACTGCAATCAACCAGTGAATTCACCAACTAATAAAGCAATTCGAAGTCCTTATGGCTACGTCTTGCCATTAAAGGAACAATGTTGAATTTCCTATATAATATCTCATAATTGTAGACAAAGTTATCTGGTGGGTCTATGTTGGCCAAATATCGGACGAATTTTCGCTGAACCTGCGCAGGTGCATGTACATGTGTGGTATACTTTGTATTCCAGATAGCTGAGTAGTATTCTAGGAGCGGTCGTACCAACGCAAAGTATAACAGACGAATCGGAGCAATGTTATTAACGTCTTTAGTACAGCGCTTTATGAACCCTACAATTTTCAGGGATCTTGAAACAACGTCGGACATATGAGAAACAAAAGACAATGATGCATCAAATATGACCCCAAGGTCCTTGTAACCCATCTAAGAGGAACATGGTCAATATGATAATAATCATACTGAACTGAATCAGGTCGCTTGGAAAGGCTTCGTTCACAGTGCAAGACAGCGGCACGCGACTGTTATCAGGACTTTGTACATGATTCTGAGTCCTCCCTGGTAGATAACAATAATGTTAAGTTTTTCTAGAACTCTGTCAATGCCAAACGCAAGCGAAACGAGTTGCCGTCGCAGATTTTTTATGGTGGTAGAGTGGTTAAGAGTGGCTCAGACATGGCAGACCTGTTTGCAGAATATTTTAAAACCGATTATTCCAACAAAAATTGTCAGATCCAACCAAATACATAACCTACTACTATTTATATTCACGATTTCCAGATTGCCATGTCTAGTATATA
>MU183947.1:0-21594 GCA_016904865.1 Pissodes strobi
ACAATACGGAACTTGATAGTGGGAAAAGATAAGTTCGAACCAACCCCCTCCGAGACGAGCTAGGCCTGGTGGAATGCAGACGGTGCTGATTGAACTATTACGAGGACTGGTGTTGACCGACCTACATGGTGGGCAACTGGTTGTAGTTTAACCTTTTGGTAAATATTTATTTGATAGTAATCTGTCATCTAGCGCCATCGGCCAAGCAGTTTTATCTTTGAATTGAATATAACAAGTTGGCAACCAACGCCAATAGAATTAGAATCGAACGCAATAATACATCCAACGCAGGTATGTAAATTAACAAATAGCATGTAAGATAATCTAGCAATGGCTGTACAAATGTGATGGTACAAAGAAAATCTGAAAAAAGTGTACATGAAGACACCATATTACCAAAACTCCACGCTGTAGAAAAAAAATTGGTGGCAACACAAGGGTGAGCATTTGTCAAATCCTAAATTCTATCACGATGATATTATATTAAAACTGCAGATGGTAGAAATTTAGAACGTCGGAACTTGGAAAATCAGTTGACGAGCATAGGACTAATATTTACAGCAATGGATGCGACCAGGTGAACTTGACGAATAAGACTGGCTTTTGTAGAATTCGATAAACTATGAAACATGCTCAGGGGAAAACCATCTAAGTAATCAAAAACAAAAATGACTGATAAATGCCCTCGATCCACCCTCATGTATGCAGAGGAGGCCGAAACCGAAAAGTCAAGCAAAGGAGAAAGAAGGGATTCATACTCAAGAAAAGACCTGCAGGACAAAAATGTTAGTGCGTGAAGTCCACGGCCAGATGGTAAACGACCTGAAAGAAGGTCCAGCATGAGAAAATAGGGATTAACTAGAGTTTGCAGATTATGATGATGATGATAATGAGGCCTTAACGAAGGAAACAGTCACGTTTTTTTTTTTTATTCTAATTTTATTTTTGTTTATATTCTCTTTAGTTTGGAAGGAACTGAAGGTGGATAAGTTTAGTAAATTTAAAAATAGGAATTTGCGTAGACCAGCAGCAGCTGCTGTTCACTGTTTGCAAATGATGCCCTAGCTCATTATGCCAGAGAGGAGTTAATATTATTACTAAAGGGCGCCACTAACTTACGAATGGAAGAATTTAGAAAGTCTCCAAGCTATTGTCGAGAACTCGTTTTGGCATACGCCTCACCATGGAGGGAAATGTAATAAAACTAGACATTAATAAGTTGAAATTAAAATTCTGCGATTACCAAGGTCCAACATTTGAACGAGTCACACTGTATTTAAAGTGAGAAAAACCATTTCAATCAATCTAACTGTATTGAAATGCCTAAGTATTGTAGACTATTAACTCAATTACAAATACGTTAATTTTACCTTCAAATAATGTTTGATACCATTAGTTCCATCCCGTTCAGTAGTGACACACAAAGCAAATTACGAGCTTCGTTATTCAAGAGTGGTAGCTATATTTAGAGCGAATACTTTTTAATTTAAACTGACCCTATAAATCAGTTTGACTATGTTACGAAATGCTAAATAAATTATTTTCCTCGAAATAATACCTAAATAATGTAATTATATTAAAAGTTAAAAATTATTACATCAGTCTGACTCTAATAAAATACACAAAATAACCGGTTATAGGGCAAGCAAATTAAAAGTATTAAACCCAAAGTTGCGATCCGCAGAATTAATCTGCTTTTATGACTGATCTAACAAACTTAACCAAATTAATTAAGAATCCAGTCACGTTGAAAACCCATGGGCAAGACCATTGGGGACAGTACGGCGATGGTACAGCCTCTAGAATTAGAGAGATCAGTGGGTCTCAATAACGGCAGTCAGGATGACGATAAATACCTTTTTGTAGGATTAGAACTCAAGAGATCAGTGGGTCTCAATAATAACAGTCAGGATGCCGATAAATACCTTTTTGTAGGCTTGATATGACGATGAATATGACAGGATACCACTATGTGACTTGAGTAACAGTTTCATTAGTAAAAAAGATGTGTTACCAACTGTTCAAAAACCATTTTGAACACTTCTTCAAATCTAACGATTTAATTTTTGTACAATTTACCATTCCACGCCATTGTCCTCGCATTCCAAGAAATTAAAATCCATGGCGATACTATTGACGCCATCTCTTGTTTACAACGTTTATCCACTGCGTCAGCAGTCTAGATAGCCAAAAATAAAGCGTCCTCGAAAGGCCTCCGAAAAATCATAGCGCTTCCCGCTATACCCTGGCGACCGAGTCGACCAATCACAGCGCATCCTACAGGATAGCCACTTCACCCAACCTAAAATTCCCTAAAATTCAGATATTTAATAATCGAATTTCATGAAAACTAGTCAGCAGATTCTAACCGGATTTGTATTAAAATTCATAATATTAATTTAGACAACCGGTCATGTTAAGTTTTACACAATATCTCTGTATTTACATTATGGCCCTTTCCATGCCCGAAGCGATGCATCTTCTCCCACCAGAAGGGGCGGTGACAACTTCGAGTTGATCTAGTCACGTTCTAGATTCTGGAATTCAGTATTATGTTGTTGCATCTCAACTCTTCACCATCACCATGTAAGTCGCTCTAAAGGCGCTGTTCCCGCCTCCATGGCGTCAAGCCGCCATGTCGGGCCAGTTTTCACGTTTTGATACCCACTGATCTCTCTAGTTCGTTACTCAAGTGACATAGTGGTATCCTGCCATATTCATCGTCATATCAAGCCTTCAAAAAGGTATTTATCGGCATCCTGACTGTTATTATTGAGACCCACTGATATCTCTAGTTCTAATCCTACAAAAAGGTATTTATCGTCATCCTGACTGCCGTTATTGAAACCCACTGATCTCTCTAATTCTAGAGGCTGTACCATCGCCGTACAGTCCCCAATAGTCTTGCCCATGGGTTTTCAACATTCTCTATCACGATTATACCACTGGGTTGCTATACTCTTGCCTTATTCTAATATAAAGATTACTCTGCACTAGTCTGCATACATACCTACTCAGGCCTTATTCTCATATAAGGATTAAACGGCACTAGTCTGCCAATATAGTCAAGTTCTCACAAAGGCTATATCCCCTACGCGGATTTCAGCTTACTTATGCTACCAGCATCGCATATTTAGTAATAATTTATGCGTGTACCAAGAAGCCGCATTCACAAGGCATTCATGTCATGCCATATGCAATAACTGCATACCATATCAACCTACTACATTCCAGTCATTCTTATTTACAAGAAATTGAAGCACATTGTACATAGAAGCTAGCAAGAGGGTTAGCAAGTGTTTTTCAAAGTGACTCCCCCAGTGTTGGAAGATAAACTGCTGAACATTGAACGTTTCTCGTCAATGGCGAACATAGTGTACATATTAGCTTATAGGTGGACTTTAAGGTAATATTAATCCTATTATTATTGCTTGTATATTAGTGTACTTCATATCAAAGTTATCTCAGCTAAGCAGGCCCATACGTAGCTGTTCCGCAGGAATTATTAACAGACTTTAACTGTACATAGCTTCAAGGTTATGTTTATAATCATATATTAGTTTAGTATTATAACTGTTTATGCATTGCTTTAGTTTTTAAGAGTTTTATTTATGTCATATTCTTCAAGGTCGAAACTTGCCTCGACTGATATTGTTATTATCGTAGCACTGACTACGTACATTCATTCAATGTTTATATTTTGTGTATTTATGAGCTTCTAGTTATTTTCAAGTTAAGTAACTTATTAAAATATTCATATAATGCTAAAGTTTTTGTTTTATTTACAAAATGACTTTAGAACTAGCCCTATGGTAAATTATAGTGCCTACGACCACATCTCTTTTTGTTTAGAAAATCGACCAAGAGCGAGTCTGAAACAACCGACTAGAAATATACACATATTGTTACGATTAGTTATCCGTAATGCCACGCCTGGGATCACGTGCAAGTTATATAGCTGAGATTATAGATCGATCTACGTCAGGTGAGAAGAGATAATAAAGAAGGCACTTCAGTAAAGCAATAACAACGTCTATTGGTCAAAGACCTAATGAGTTTACACTATACCCTATGACTAAAACACGCATGTCCATTTGGTTGAGGTATGGTTTGAATTGTTTATAGATATTAGCCTGTATTATAATAAAGTTCCTTAAGAGTGGTGTTGTGCTTTAATTTATGGTTAGGTTTGGTTACTCCATGAGATAATTATTTAAGGTTCTCAGTTTATTTTAATTTTACTCAGCACTTTAAGGTACTATAACTGTTTAATTTTAAAAAAACTTGACTTAGAGTTTTGACAGATCTATCGTAGATTTAACTTTATAACTTTTTAGGCGGGTATCCTCCAGGAAGTACTTTTCTGTGAACTGCATTTCCCGAGTTGGATCTGAAGATTAAGGTATGGTTAGAGCCCCTACTACATCCCTGTGGACTGCAGTGGGTGAGAGCGGAATAGGTGAGAGACAAAAGCCTATAGGACTGATAGTCCGCTTGACTATTTGTATCATAATATCTGCTAACCATTGTAACTTTATGGTTTATAATTGCATGCGCGGTACGCTCGTGCATTTATGTTATTATTTATGTTTATGTTTACATAATATTTCTCAAGTTCAAGCTCAAACTTAGGACAGGGTGATAATTAATTAGTAGTTTAAATGTTTCTAGTAGCCGCAACCAAATAAAACGAGGTAACAAATAGACAAGTGGTTTAAGTGTCAGTTCAGTTAGAAAATGAGGCAAAAAATATTGGTCTTAATTCTAACCTGTTCAGGAATATATGCCATAATTTATATAAAATTAATTACGGATGTATGAGTAGTAACAAGGTTAGGCTTTGAACTCTGAATATTTAGCAATTAATTCGGATTATTTTAAATCAAAAGTTGCTAATTTGCGTCCCATAGGATTGACAGTTGACGGAGGATCCCAGAACCTTGGGAATACTGACAAATTGACGGTTGGATAGCAACACTTGACAATGTAATCCAATAAATAGTCACTAATTAACCCCAGGAGATAAACTAAATTGTGGAGGTAAAGAAAAGACGAATACTTACTTAATAGAAGTACGACTTCAAAGTCTGGCGTGCAAAAACTGAAAATCAACATATTCAAGCCTTTAGCTTTAATGCCAAGGAAGTATTGTCACAGGCCGTTTTGTCCGGCGTATATCGATGTGTAAATCACCCTAGGATTTGTCACCCTTCACGTGGTTCCGAACGCATTCGTAGGTAATAACCGGGAGACCCTCGTAGTTAGGCCGGCCGACTTGGTTTCGTCACTCCTCCGATCGAAAAATTTTAATAAACCCGCACTGCCAAATTATGCGATTTTCAACAAATTGAATTTAGCGCCTGAAATTAGAATCGGATTGGCTACCAAGTTTCATCGCGCGCGCAGTTAATTAATTTTCCCTGGAAAACTGGGAAATTCTATTTGTTGAATTGGCTTGATGACGACGCGACGCCCTTTTGGCTATTCTGGGTTGTTTTTTTTTGGGGATGCCTGTTCATCCAATTCCCAGGTTTTGATCGTTTAGTTCCCTTGGATGAATTATTGAGAGGAACATGTGATCAATCATACTGGAAATTCATTGGTTGAGCGAGTTTCTTCCGGGGTGGGAATCTTCGTGCGGTACTGTTCTTCGGTTTCCGGTCATTTGGGTCACTTTTTGCGACGAACCGAGTCAAGTAGTCATTTTGGACGCCGGTCGGAGTCAATTTTGATTTTCACCTGTTAATGGGATTTTTTTGACCGGGTCATTTTAACAGTTTCAGTCTTTAGTTGTACCTTATCTTTTCGTAAGTGTCGGTGTTTGAAACTACCCTTTGTGGGATTTGAGTGCTGCTTTGCAAGGTGAGTTGAGTTTTTTGTGCATTTTTTGTCTCTCTGTGATGTGATGTACGTGGGCAGATTTGTAATTCCCTTTCTAATCTCTTATGGAAGCCCACTTGCCCAGCTGAACCCGTCTAGCGTTAAGCAACTGGCTACCTCCCTACACAGGTAAATTATTGTTTTTTTAATTTTGATTTCTCTTTTTCATTGATGGTTGATTAAGCGTTATGTAGGGAACCTTGAATATGTGTTCTTTCAAAAGGGACTACCTTTGGGGTTACTACTACCGTTCACTACCGTTGGGTTTACTACTACCGTTGGGATTACTACTACCGTTGGGGTTATTTCTACTGTGAGGCCTATTGCCACCGTCTAGTTGTTCTTCGTTATCTACGAGCATCGTTAGCCATAGAGTGTTCCTTGGCTAGGTCTGTCAAGGAAGTCATCTTCCTACTGCGAGCAGTTCTTTCTGGAGGCTGCCTGAGAAGTTACTCCTTGACCAAGTGAGCAATTTCCATTTTATTTATTCTTTCATCTATCGATGTTGCGGCAAATTTGTGTAATTAACTACGATCTCTAATTACATTTTTTTTGCTTTGTTTTCGAACAAAGAATAACTTTTAACCTCTTTCTCCTTAATTAAGGTAACCTTTAGTCATTTAATTTTTTTTTAAATGAACTTTGAATTTTTGGACAATCTTATCAAGTCTATAATACTTGATCTTATTTAAATTAAATTCTCAAATTTCCTCTCAAGCGAATTTATTTTTGAGTAAATTTGACGAGCCTAAAATGCTGGCTTTTATTTAGTCAAATTCTAAAATTCAGTTAGATCCGCTGATCTAGAGTAAATCAGATTTTGGATCGAATTTATATATTTTTTTGAACTGTTAATTGACTGACCGAATAACGTTGTAAGTCGAACTAGTTTATTATTTTACTCAATTTTCACGATTTCTGGCTTACGTTGGATAACTGTAGATCGGATCATTACTAGTTTCCTAGTGGACTTTGCGTTATTTTTAATTTATTTTTTATTGCGGCCTTTGATTTTCTTTACTCGAACAGATTGTTTATTATCTTTGTCTTATTGGTAACTTGACCGTGGAGTAAATTGCCATATGTTCAGGTCTGTAATTAATTAGCGGCTATAATAACGCCAGGTCTAACTAGTTTATTTATATATTGTTTTTGTGGCAGTTATCAACGAAACTTAACTAAACTGATTAGCCATAGTTAGTTACTTATACGGTATATGTGACGGATCATGATTCGATAACCGTGAACATTCTTTAATTAGATGATTACTTGGGCTAATTAATTAAAACTTACCTATAACGAGAAATTATTCGCAGTAACTGGCTTTCAACACAGATTACTGACGTTTTTTAGTAATGTTTTAAGCGATCGTCATCAATTACAATAATTAAATATTTCGAAATTTGTTTAGAGCAAGCGTGTAAATTATTTTCACCTAGTAAAGCCTACCTTTAAGTAACCATAAGAATTGACTACTGAAATTTTCTTCAACTTAATTTTCTTTTCTCCCACCTGACCAGCTGTGATATTTTATTATTAGGTAATAAAACCATTCCTTTGCTTGTTTATTTACCTGTTTTATTTAATTGATTGTTTGATCGTGACTTTGAAGGAGAAGCCCATCACAGTAAGTATGTGTTTCTTTTATTATTTTGCGCTCAATAATTGAATCGTTCCCGACTTACCATTGACTAATATTCAAGTATTGGTTCATCGTTTACTTTAGTTATCTTTGATTAATTTTTGAGTATTATTCTCCTCGACTTTATTTTTCGGTTAATTTGGGGTACTTGCTTTATACCGACTTTGATTTTTGATTATTTTCTGGGTAATTATTTTTCCGTTATTGTTACTGATAAATTGTCGTAATATATATTTAATCTAATTTTCTAACTCATTTAATTTTGCTGTTTTATTGATCGATTTTCTTGATGGAAATAAGTAACGATTTTTTGTACTCATTTATTTTGTCGCGAAGCTTAAGCTAAAACGAGTTCCATATTTCAACTTTGTGGTAGTTCTCGCTTTTGCGGTCTAAGAGCCCGTGGCGCCTTAAATAAATTAACCCGCACCCTACTCTCCGGCATTTGAGCTAGCTGAAAATTATGTTTTTTCTTTCGATTTGAGATTATTCACTCCCAGTCCCTTCTAAGCTGGAGTGAAGGTTTGCGTCCATTAGAACGACAAAAGAGCGTAATAGCATTTATTTGCAAAAAGGACACAAAAGAGTTCATCAATATTTTACCTGTTAAAAGATTTTTCGCCAAATCCAGTAGTCTGCTTAAATCACGTTAAGCTGACTGGACATCATAGAGGGCACCTCCACTAAAAAAAATACTCAGCAAGAATCCACATGGAGTACCAAAACATAAAAGAACAAGAAGCAACTCACCCGAGACGAAAAGAATAATAAATCTTATTTAATGCGAAACCAAGGCCCCAAATCAATAAAACGTCAACTTTTTAAGGGGCTTAATACCTCCAAAATGGCAATAACAAATAAAAATGTGCCACCAAACCACTACTCACTCTTTCCAAATGGCCTTCTTTTCCAAGAGTTCCCATATTTCATATTCACTTAGTCTCAGCTTATAACTAATACTCTCTCATTGAATAATTCAAAAATTACCTTAGATTTGGCGCAGGAAATTCTAATTTGTTTAATAATAAGCAGCTTTAAAGCAAATAACTGGTTTCCGACTGCTAATTAATCACCAATTGATTCATCACGGATTTGGGTTCAATGCAAGGTGAGTTGAAATTATTGCAATTATAAATAACAAGTACAATATACGGCTTCTCCCAAAACACAATTTTGCTACATAAATGTCGCTATGCTTCGAGTAATTTTAATCGTATAATATGCGTATTTAATGTAATTTTATAATATAAATCTCAAAGATGAAAACTTAAAGTAAGACGCCTTACAGATTAAATATAAGATTATTAATTACAAAAGCATAGCGAGTTGGTGTCTCAATAGTATGTTTTAGCACCACGCTTGGTTCAGCACGAGTTTTCAAAATAGTAAAATTTGAATAACAACGTCAAATACTTTCTGGAAATCACCGAATACGACCACAAGACCCTCACGCACCCACGTTCTTATTGAGTTTAGCTTTACTATTTAACGAATTTAAATTATATAAGGTGCTAAAGCCTGAAGAAAGTATAAAGAATATTAACGGCATAATATATTTCGTCGTAAAATGTGCAATAATATTAATTAATTCATCGTTTAAATATAGACTAAAAAGATTTAAATCATTTCCAAGCTATTATCGATCAACGCAAATTCTCCCAAAGTCTATTAAATCATATCTCCTGGGGGATTAGAAAACCGTCCGAAGGTCCGGAATATCACGAAGGCCTTCCTATTTTGAATAATGTCCCGTTTTAATGAAGGAAGATAAGATTCTCAATTTCCTGAGATAATTGCAAACCGCATTATGGTCCTAAGCTGCTGATAGCAGTAGATTTGAATGATTTTGGTCTATTGAGTTATATACGCTATATATCCACAGGCAACGGAATTAATCGTAGTTTAAATACTATTACATGGAATGTCGTGTGTAATAAAGTAATATATAATTCTATTTTACGATCCAAATATATGCTTATAAGTTGATAAGTACTATCTTCATATACTGCTGGACAAAAAGTTTGCAAATGTCGAAAATTTTGGTCAAATATAAGAACGGATATTTTCGACATTGTGTGTGATTTTTTCTTATGTTATTAAGCAAAATTAAAAGAAAATGGTGGAAGTTTTTTTCACTCACTTTTCAGTTGGAACAAAAAGACATATCCACGAAGAGGCACAAAACTACATCAAACGATAACGGTCACATCAAAATTTAACTTACACATTACATTTTTTTGAAAAGGTTCACATAATTTAACAATAAACAAAGAACAGACCGACGTGGGAACCACGTTTTGATGGAACGACAAACATGTCTCCGTTGACAAGCTTGACAAGTAAAACGACAACCACCGACGCAGAAAGCAATACGTCAAGAAATGACGGTAATTTTAAATTTAAAAAAGTAAAGTGTGAGAGATGAATAAAAGTATGAAAATATCTGATTATATAAATTATACTTAAATTATAGAAAAAACTGCCACTGTGCCAGACCAGACCTAACAAACTGATTTGATCAATGTTAAAAGGTCTGAAACAGACAAGACTTATTTGAAATTGAAATATTGGTCGATCAAGGAGATGTAAAAAATTTTGGGAAGTGAAAAAAATACTCAATTAAGTGGGCTGCTAATGAAATACTTAAGAGAGGATATTAACCTTAGTTAACCCAACTCGAAGAATTGAAAAAAGAAAAGCTTAACTAATTAAGAGAAGAGATTAGCCTGGCTAACTCCACTCGAAGAATTGAAAGAGGAAGAACCAGAAAAAGCATAACTAATTAAGGGAAGAGTTTAGCCTAGGCTAACTCTACTCAAGGAAATGAAAAAAAAAGTGAAAAAAAGAAAAAGCTTAACAAAACTGGGCAAAAATAAATTAAATTATTTTATTCTATAAATGTTAAAAAAGGTTTTTTGAAAGAAAGAAAGTACTTAGTTAAGTAAAATCAGTTTAGAGGAACCTCAATCAAGAAGTCGCCTGTGCAACGGTATGTTAGATCTGTTAAGATTGACTTGAGTATTGAAGCAATGGTTGTTTTTAATCCTTTGTGGCCCAAATTATTTTTTTTTCGAAAAACATTATTTTGATTGTAATGTTATGTTATGTTACAGTATCTAAGATATTTTTTTTTTGAAAAAATAAATTTGCTTATGTAGTTTTTGCGTAATTATGTGGGTACATTATGGAACCACTGGGAAAAAGATTTATCGTACGTTTTTAACATATTCATTTTATTATATTTTGAACAGTGAAAATACAAACGATTTTTAGTAGTAATAATAAAAAAAAGTATAAATACAAATTATTTTTGATGAAACTCAAGGAAACAGTTTTTATTGGCCTGAAGACACAGGCCAACATGGCAAGAGGAGCAGAGCCATCTAGTACGATGGGGTTCATTTCTTGAACTACATCTTGCACATCTGACTTTTGTTCCATGGACTGGCATGTGTGCAGCCTTACTTAGACGAATTTCCAGGGGAACTTGTGGCTTATACTTATTTCCAACTACTCGTAAACTTTTTCTCCCTCTTTGAGGAACCTGTGGATCAGCGTCAATTAGACCATTCACTACAGCAAGTCTAAATTCTTTTAGTGACAAAGCTTTCCAAAAGGGCGTGTTGATTCCTTGTATATAATAAAAGCATTCATTACTGTTAGTTCTACAAAGTGCCAAAAGATGCAATGCCATCATTTCTTTGATTTTCGATCAATTTCATAATATGCTTCGTACATGTCGCTTTTGTCTACATAGCCCTTAATATGTTTATTATAATCTTTTACAAGTAAATAGTCATATTCGACAAAAGAGCCATCTTTTTGTCTTCTAGGAATTGATTGGATATCTTGCGGATTATGGAAATTGCTTAGGAAATGGACAGATCTATTGTCTTTCCATTTTAGAGCAAGTATTCCAGTATTACTTATTCTCCAGTCAAAATCTCCTCTCTTCATGCTTTTCTCCTCATGGAGATCTTTTGGAAATCCCTTTCGATCTTTTCTTGCTGTGCCACAACTATATATGCCATCTTTTTGAAGGTTATTTTGCAATACCACCGAGTTGAAAAAATTGTCCATGTACACTTCATGATGCTTGCCTACTAGGTCTCGAGTCAAATCTGTCACAACCCGTTCTCCTAATTGCAGTTCACGAACATCATCGGTTTTTCCTAAAAAAAATTGTAATTATTAAACATCTTTTTGGAGAATAATATACATTACCTGTGTATATTTGAAATTGGGAGAAAAAACCAGACCATTTGCCCTGACCCACATTTTATAACCCCTTTTTATGGGCTTCATGGGCATGTATTGACGTATGAAAACTCTCCCTTTGAATCTAATCATAGATTCGTCAATTGATTGACACTGGGTGGGCTTATAAAATGTTGCATATGTTTCTGAAAGTTTGTCCAATAGTGGCCGTAGCTTATATAGCTTGTCAAATAAAGCATGTCCTTTTTTTGGCTGAACAGAGTTATCATTGATGTGAATGTTACCAAGCAACCAGCAGAAGCGATTTCGTGACATGCACGATCCTATAAAATTGTCTCGAAGCACATCAAGGGAAGACCAATAATCTTTATAACTGGGTAGTTTTTTAATTTCTATTAAAACATTTTTGCCCAAAAGGTTTTTCACGAAGGTAGGATCTACAATATCTTTCTGCATAGCATAAAGATTTGTCTGAAATACTACAATTTCTAACAGATCGTCGGTAAACAAGATTAGGAAAAAATCTAGTGGAGATTCAAGGTCTTCTGGAACATTATGTGGCCCAGAAATTTCTTGGAATGGTACTGGTGAGACAACATTATTCATGGATTTTGACCATTGGAAGTCTACCGGTACTCTATTTGAGATTGTAGGTAAAAATGTGCACAATGGTAAGTCATCCTCTGATTCCCAGGATTCGTCAGCAATTGGTTGTAACTTGTGCCGCTAGTTACCACGTCTATATCCTCTTCTACCTCGTCTTCACTGTCGAAATTAGAAATTATAGACTCATTGTGTGAAGGAATATCGTCTAATATCGTATATATGTCTGTAGGGGCCAGCTTCTCTAGATCTGATAGCTTCCATGCACGCTTATCTGAAATTAAAAAAAAACATAAGTTACAAATGCTATATTCGGAAGTGTAAACATTATGTGTAAGAGAAAGTAAAGAAGAAAAACACCAATAGAGATAAATCTATTATTCATATATAGCAAAACTAATCATTATCATAAATCTTTCAGTGTACTTGTGGCCCCATATGGAACCACATAACATAACCTTGCAAAGCTATGACAGAGAATTTAATAATTGATTATTTCATGTAAGCCTAACGTAATATTAATTCTGACAAACATAATTTAGCTAAATTCATACCTGCCATTTTGTTGTAAATCACAAA
This sequence comes from Pissodes strobi, assembly GCA_016904865.1. Taxonomy (NCBI): domain Eukaryota; kingdom Metazoa; phylum Arthropoda; class Insecta; order Coleoptera; family Curculionidae; genus Pissodes; species Pissodes strobi. Next base: position 12,923 of record MU183947.1, read on the forward strand.
AAACACCTTAGAACTTTTACTTATAAAAATATTATATTCTTGGGATTTATTGGGTAAACAACACGTGCTCTAATACGAAAACGCTAACTAGATGTATGCCGCGCTGCTGGCAATATCCCCACTCGACCGCCAGAACAAGTGGTCCCACTCAATGCTATCTGGTCCGCGTAAAAATAAATATTTGATTTGTGGTCCCACTGCGAAACCACTGACACACAAAGGGGTAATGTTGATCTCGATATCTTCCAGAAGATCCAGCCTATTGAAGTTGTTTGATGAGACGTTATGAAGAATTTTAGCGTTAGAGTGAGGGCTGAAACTGTGGTTATGATCGCGCAAATGTTCACCAAAAGCATAGTTCCTATTCCTATTTAAGTGTTCACCAATGCGAACTCCGAGAGGTCAACATATTCTGCCTATATATGTACTGTCGCAGGAATTGCAAGACAGTTTATAAATTCCACTTTTTGAGAGAGTGTCTATTTTATCCTTTGTATTATTTAAAAAAGTTTGTAATTCATTTTTATTTTTACAAGAACTTAAAGAATTACTGACATAATGGCGAATGGTTTTAGATATTTGGCTGTTAGTCTGAGTATTAAGAAAAGGAATGGAAAAGTATTTTTTAGATGAATTGTCTAAAAGACTATTCGAGAGTTTCCTTCTGAGTTTCTTAACTTTTGTTTTATTAATTAACTTATCAACAAGAGTGGGACCAAATTGATTATTAAAGGCGATCTGTTTGATTATATTGACTTCTTTATTGTATTCGATTGTAGACAACCTATTGACGTAGCAATGAAAGGCTGCCTTTTTATGTTGCCAAGGATGGTGTGATTGATAAGAAATAGTGTGATCAGTCTGAGTAGGTTTCCTATAAATTGAAAAATCAAGACCGTCCAAAGTTCTGTGAACAGCGATGTCCAGAAAATTAAGTTTTTATTAACCTCAAGTTCAATTGTAAACTTGATACTCGGATGAATAGTATTCAACTTGTTCAAAAGAGCATTGGCCCCCTGTTCGTCGCAGTGCAAGAAGCAAAGACAGTCGTCCACGTATCGAAACCAATGTAAAATCTCCCTATTGTCAGGGGTGACTATATGTAAATTTTCTAAATTGTTTAAAAAAACATCTGCTAAGAAAGGTGAAAGACAGCTGCCCATTGCTAGGCCATCAGGCTATTTATAATATTTATTGTTAAATTGAAAGAAATCTTGAGAATAGACAATAAGTTAATTTTATGCTGATCATTGGCGTCACATAGATTAAGAAGATCGCCAACAAGCTGTACTGCCTTATTTTTCAGTACTGTGGTGAAAAGGTTAGACACATCAAAGGAAACCATAATACAGTTTTGTGGAAGTGGTAGATTCTTAAGTTTATTAAGTAACGAAATGGAATTACTTACCGAGTATGTAGGGGTGGACTTAGTAATATCCTTGATCAGATTATATGTAAACTGAGCTAAAACGTAAACCGGTGTATTGGTAAAACTTATCACAGGCCTGATCGGTGAATTTACTTTAGTTTTAATTTAAAGATGAGAAGAACGAGTCGTTGAATTGTAAAAGGTTGTTCTTTGTGTTGTATCATAAACCTAACTAAGTTAGGTTTATGGTTGTATAAAATATTGTGAGAGTCATTGCGGATTGTTTTTTTAATGGCAGAGTCATTGGCGATTTGCTCAACCATAACGTCAAGCTCGACAGCGAACTGCAGAACATCACCTTCAGAAAGCGAGGGTCTCAAAGAATGTTTAAGCCCTAAATTTAATAGCTCAAGCTCATCCGTATCAAAAACTGTATCAGTTAAATTATTTTTAATTCTAGGCCTGTGGTAAGTTTCACCAATACACCGGTTTAGGTTTTAGCTCAGTTTACATATAACCTGATCAAGGATATTACTATGTTCACCCCTACATACTCGGTAAGTAATTCCATTTCGTTAATTAATAAACTTAAGAATCTACCACTTCCACAAAACTGTAATATACCACTGTCTACAATCGAATAGAATAAAGAAGTCAATATAATCAAACAGATCGCCCTAATCAATTTGATCCCAGTCTTCTTGATAAGTTAATTATTAAAACAAAAATTAAGAAACTCAGAAGAGAACCCTCGCCTCGAATGGTATTTTAGACAATTCATCTAAAAAATACTTTTCCATTCCTTTTCTTAATACTCAGACTAACATCCAAATATCTAAAACCATTCGCACAAACTTCTTTAAATAATACAAAGGATAAAATAGACACTCTCTCAAAAAGTGGAATTTATAAATTGTCTTGCAATTCTTGCGATAGTACATACATAGGTAGAGCATGTAGACCTCTCAGAGTTCGCATTGGTGAACACTTAAATAGGAATACGAACTCTGCTTTTGGTGAACATTTGCGTGATCATAACCACAGTTTCAGCCCTCACTCTAACGCTAAAATTCTTCATAACGTCTCATCAAAGAACTTCAATAGGCTGGATTTTCTGGAAGATATCGAGATCAACAGCGAGCTGATTACAAACAACCATTGCCTCAATGCTCAAGTTAATTTTAACAGATCTTACATACCGTTACACAGGCGACTTCTTGATTGAGGTTCCTCTGTCTACAGACTCTAAACTGATTTTACTTAATTAAGTACTTTCTTTCTTTCAAAAAACCTTTTTAACACCTATAGAATAAGAGAATTTAATTTATTTTTACCCAGTTGAGTTAGCTCAGGCTAATCTCTTCTCCTAATCAGTTAAGCTTTTTCTTTTTTTCACTTTTTTTTTCATTTCCTTGAGTAGAGTTAGCCCAGACTAATCTCTTCTCTTAATTAGTTAAGCTTTTTCTGGTTCTTCCTCTTTCAATTCTCCGAATTGAGTTAGCTCAGGCTAGTCTCTTCTTTTAATTAGTTAAGCTTGTCTTTCTTCAATTCTTCGAATTGGGTTAGCTAAGGTTAATATCCTCTCTTAAGTATTTCATTAGCAGCCCACTTAATTAAGTACTTTTTCACTTCCCAAAATGTTTTACACCTACTTGATCGACCAATTTATTTAAATTTCAAATAAGTCTTGTCTTCTTCAGACCTTTTAACATTGATCAAATCAGTTTGTTACGTCTCGTCAGGCACAGTGGCAGTTTTTTCTATAATTTAAGTATAATTTATATAATCAGATATTTTAACACTTTTATTCATCTCTCACACTTTACTTTTTTTAAATTTATTTTATGATTTATTTATTTACGTATTGCTTTTTGCGTCGGCGGTCGTCGTTACACTTGTCAACTTAGACATGTTTGTCGTTCCATCAAAACGTGGTTCCCACGTCGGTCTGTTTTTTGTTTATTGTTCAATTATGGGAACCTTTTCAAAAAATGTAATGTGTAAGTTAACTTTTGATGTGACCGTTATCGTTTGATGTAGTTTTGTGCCTCTTCGTGGATATGTCTTTCTGTTCCAACTGACAAGTGAGTGAAAAAACTTCCACCATTTTCTTTTCATTTTGCTTAATAACATAAGAAAAAATCACGCCCACAAAAATTTCATCATTCTTAATTTACAGTTTTGATTAACATCTTTTATATCCTAATAAATTAAGAATTCAAAAATTCAAATTTAAAATTCAAATTTCAATTTTATTCTTGCCACAGTTTACAACCCCATTTGCAATTTTTCACTTCTCAACCTAAACTCCTACAGCATTTACTGTTTTCCACTAATGGGTAGTTCTTTTGCTCACTTTCAGGTAACACTGATGATGGCTCCGGCCGAAAGCGCTCTGTTACGCTAGTTTAGAGATCCCTTTGGATTACAAATTTTATGCTTGGAATACAAAAAGGGTTTCATTTAATACATTTCGTACATTCACACTGCCTTCACTCTTCATTTATTCGTATTTTCTGGCACAGCAAACATTTGCTGATCTCTTTGATAGTTGATTATGCCTCCCTCCTCTTTATCTAAGTCTTTTTCAGCAAAATGTTTGCCTCCGGGGGTTTTACAAGTATTTGTTCAACATCTATGCTAAGGTTTCTCCTAAAATAAATTCCTTATTCTTAAATATTACACCCTCAAGTATGTAGAGCTACCTACCATACGATAATAATGGATAAATATGGTCTAAACAATATATTAAACATGAAATTATCACATCTTTTAAATTGTAAAGTGCCAGATTTTTTTCATTCAAACTTCGTTATATTAAAATTATGTGCCTCAATTTTCGAAATCGGGAAAATTATTGAACGTGACATGTGACATGCGAGTCGTATTTCGATTGGTCAATCAAAATTCTAGAAGTGGTGATTTAGTAGCCTTCTACGCTGGTTTCTTGATTTTTCACTAACATCACTCTAAAGGCCTTACCTTTGCCTTATCTTTGGTTAGTTGCTTGTTAGTGCCTGGAAGTCACTCCTTAATGAGATTTTAGTTCTGCTTTTGTCAGAGGCTTTTCTCGTTTACCTTTTGAGACAGTCTAGAGATTTCGTCGTTGAGCACATAACAGGCCCTTCACAGCGTCCTACTGACGAGTTTCCCTTTTCTTGGCTATGCCTAACCAGGAGTCAAATTTTTCTGCTGGTCTTTTGACTTGGCCACCTTCGGCTACCCGTAGAGTCCTTCTTCTGTCGAGGAAGTGCCTGGTTCCTGCGTGCAGTTTGTCATGTTCCATGAATATGAGCAATTTCTACTGAAAACTGGCCGAGGAACTATCTACAAACTTAAAGAGATCTATTTGTTAATAAATATTTGGGTTAATTGTTGGTTAGCGGATATCGTGTTAGTAAGCCTTCGAACCATTATTTTTATCTCCCTCATAAACAAATATTTTTTTTCTTTCACCTAAGTAAGGCCTATCTCTCTGAAGAGGCCAAACCGTTTGATTTTTTTTTAACTTTAATATGTGGTTAATTGTGTATAACCTAGAACAAGTCTCATTTTGCAACCGATCTAGCAAATATTTCGTTTTGCATAGCGATTAGCTAAAACCACCTCTCAAACTGATTAATTAGATTTCTTTGTAACTTAATCTTTTATTAACATGTTTTCTCTTGCTATACTCCAACAGTAGACTAGCATATTCATTTAGATTAGTGGTTGTTATACTTAGGCATTGCTTTTATTTGTTTGTAATTGCTACAAATGAAGTAGATTATTTTAAATATCATTTACAGAAAGTGAAGTATTCACTATCTTTCTTTTAGTCTGAATTGCTACCGTCGGCGTCAGGTATAACTTAAGGTGACATTGAGTGCCTGTTTCATTTCTAGTAACAGTGTTCCAAAAGGGAAGTAAGTAGTAAATACATTTTATTTGTATTATTTAGGCTCATTGAATCGTTCTAAACTATTGAGTTATTTATATTATTATTTTTTTTAACTTCCTAGATATTTATCGGTTCTTGCGTACAGGCATGCATCGGCCAACCGCAAGATGCAGGCTCTGGGGTCACGTTTCTAGAAACGACCGGACAATATGTGTAGTGTCCAGGATAACAGATTTCTGCATTAGATGGTAAGTATTTTCAGGAATGTTCAATTTTAATAGTTTTTTCTTTAGGTTTTTAGGTATGAGTCCCATGGCGCTGATAATAAGCGGTACAACCTCCACCCTCTCCAGTTTCCACAGTCCTTTAATTTCGCTACACAACGGTAAGTATTTGTCTATTTTTTCTGCTATTTTCGTACCCATATTGTTGTTATTGGGTTATCAGATAAGCTGTTTTTTCTTTTTTGTTTTCGATTGTAATGTCTGGTCTGTTGTGTTAAATCGTTCTATCCGTTAGAAGTGTTTTGTCCCAATATATCTTAACACTTTCGTTCTCTACTAGTGGTGGAAGTTGCAGTTTGTAGTAAGGATTTTTGCCGTCCTGTGCAATGTTACGCGTTTTACGGAGTTCTTGATACACTATGGCTGACACTTTGTTATGCCTTTCCAGATATTTATTGGCTGCTAAGTATTGACAGGCGGAGATAATGTGTTCAATCGTTTCCGTGTTATTGCTGCACTTCCTGCATTTGTCGGTGTCAATGTTTTCTTTTAATATGTATTTACGATGGTTTCTAGTATTAACAACATTATCTTGGATACTCAGCATAAACCCCTCCGTCTCGGGAAAGACCACACCATTTTTTAGCCATTGGAGCGATGCGTTTTTATCAACCGTCTCTCTCCATGAAGTTCCATACTCAGAAGTTAACTTTGCTTTTATTCGTTGGCCGATATATTTGGATACGGTAAGTATTCGCGGTCGCTAAGGTTTAATGGTGTAAGTTTGATGTCGGCGTCAATGATAGCTTGGAAGAGATTGCTATTATTGTTTTTAAAGAAGTACTTTCGTAGGGACAGGATCTGTTGTGCGCATAGTTGCACGAGGTCAAAGATACCTCTTCCTCCCTCCTTCCGTGGAAGTGTAATTTGGTGTTTGGATGATTGGGGGTGTGGTGCTTCCTATGGTCGGTCATTTTTGTTCGTATATATCTGTTAATACTTTCTAGTTCTGTATGGGACCATTTTACAATTCCAAATGAGTATGATAGTGTGGAGATTGCATAGCTGTTAATTGCTTTCGTGAGTCGCGAAGAGGTCAGTTCTGCTTTAAGAAGAGAAATCAGTCGGGAGTTAAATTTTTTAGTTAATTTCTCCTTAATGGTTTTGTGTTCAATTCTATTTGTCTGAAGGCAGCCAAGGTATTTATATAGGTCTCCTGATTTAGCTAGCACAATAGTGTGTTCGTCAAGACGCATTTCTTCATCTTGGACAAGTCTTCCTTTTTGTACATTGACCGTTTGACACTTGCTAGCACCCAGTTTCATAGCAATGTCTTTGCTAATTTTATAGACTAATTTCATAACTGATTCTAGTTGTTTCTTTGTAGCAGCATATATCTTTATGTCATCCATATATAGAAGGTGACTTATCATTTTCAGATTACCATTAGTTTTTATGTTGAAGACATATCCCGTTGAATTAATGGCATTTGATAGGGGATTTAATGCAAGGCAGAACCACAATGCGCTAAAACTGTCCCCTTGGAATATTCCACGTTTTAGATCTATGCTACCTATTTCGATGTTGCCTTCTGACGCTCTTATTTGTAAACAAGTTGACCATTTTTTCATAGATTCTTTGAAGAAATCTATTACTTTACTGTCTATTCCATATATCTGGAGTGTTCGTAAGAGTCAACTGTGGGGTACAGAGTCAAAGGCGTTCTGGTAGTCTATATACCCCATATGAATATTTCTGCATCTATTTCTAGCCTGTTCAAGTATTATCGAGTCTATCACCGCCTGCTCTTTACACCCCATGGCTTTACGTCTGCCGCCTTTTTGTTCAAAGGTAAGTATTTGGTTGGCATCTAGATAAGCGTAGATTTTGTTGCAAATTAAAAATGAAAAAAGTTTATAGGTGGTAGGCAAGCAGGTGATAGGTCGGTATTGTGAAGGGTCTAGTGTGTTTTCGCTTTTTGGTAGGAGATGAGTTGTACCTTGTGTCATAAATCTTGGCATACGCGTAAGGTTGGCGAGAATATCGTTGAAAGCATTAGCTAGGTGTACGTGCGCACTGGTAAATGACTTCAGCCAGTAATTTGGAATGCCATCTGGGCCGGGTGCTTTCCAGTTAGCCATTTGTTTACAGCTGTTTAAAACAGCTTTTCTAGTGAGTCTGATGGAATCCACCATTCTTTGTTCTGCATATTTCTGGGCTTCGCTAGTGATCCAATGCGCATCTTCATTATGCTCAAAAGGGGTGGACCATATTTCAGACCAAAAGTTTTTAACTGTGTCTTTAGGTGGTAGTATAGTCTTCTGGTCAGGTTTTCCTTCTAAGCTTCGATAAAAGTGTCTCTCACTTGTTGCAAAGAGACGATTTTGTTCTTTTCTTATGTTGCTTCTTTGGTATCTCGCCAATCGCTGAGAAAGGACCGCCAGTTTTTGTTTAAGACTGTCAAGATGGTCAACTACAATGTTATGTGATTCTGTTTTGCTTACCACTCGTAATTGTTCTTGTTTTTGTCGTGGTAGTTTTTTTATCAGTTTTCGTTTCCAGTTTCCATTTACAATTTGATGTGTCTTGCCAATATTTCTCCTCAAGTTTACAATTTTATCCCCTAGTATTTTTCTCCAGGCCGGTATTTTAGGAGAAGACTTTGTTAAAGTTGTGTTAGTCCTAACTTCTTGTCCATTTAATCTGATAGTTGCTACTGCGGCACCATATATGAGAAAGTGGATTTCCTCAAGGCCCTTAGCTTCAGTGAGTAGGCCAGAAAGATGTTCATTTGCCTCTCTTACCAGTTGTTTTGTGGTAGGCTTATGGTAAAGTTTTGGGAGCTTTGGGCGCTGGCAAGGATCCATTCGGTCATACTTGGTTAGGCAGGCTCTGAAGCAGTTCTCGAAATTATTTGGGTTAAATATTGTGTTTCTTGGTTCCTAGTGTATTTCTTGGGTGTGACTATCCGGTGTGGCTGTGAGAGGCTCATTTTGTGTTTCTGCTTCATTTTCTGTGTTATTTTGCTTCTGTATTTCTAGCCGTATTTCAAAAGATGTTGGCCGGGGAGAGATTGCGTACCACTATAGTCCGGCGTTGGTCAGCGATTCTTTATTCTGATATTGCTGCAAGTTCAGGTCTCTTATTATTATTATTATTATTATTATTATTATTATTATTATTATTATTATTATTATTA
>MU183947.1:21604-39049 GCA_016904865.1 Pissodes strobi
TTATTATTATTATTATTATTATTATTATTATTATTATTATTATTATTTTTTTTTTTTTTTATTATTATTATTTCTTTCTTTGTTTAGTCTCACATTTACATATGTGGTAAAACGCAGTGAGGGCATTCGAAAAACTCACACCTTGTTGACTTATTTCAGGATTTTCCTGACTATCCGACATGTTTCTAGGATCACTGACTTTTGCATGTCTGTTATTAGTTGATGTCGAAGATTATGTTTCGTGAATCCTGCGGGTAACTCCGGTGGTATGAGGCCTGTGACTGACATGACTACGGGGAGGATGAGGACTTCTTCCATTTTCCACATTGATTTTATTTCCTCAGCTGAGTCCGTGTATTTTCGTATTTTCTCTGTTATTGTCTTCTGTATGTTGTGGTCCAGGGGGTGTGCAATGTCTATTAACATTGTGATTTTGTTAATTTTGTCTATTACTGTTATATCTGGTCTATTGTTTATAATTATTTTGTCAGTTATAATTCCTCGGTCCCAGTATATTTTGCAATTCTGGTTCTCGTTGACTTGGTCTGGTGTCTATTTGTAGTACGGATCTTCTATTGTTTTAATGTTATGTTTGTGGAGGATTTTGGCTGTCAGATTATGCCTGCTTAGGTATTCTGTTTGTGCTAGGATAGAACATCCTGATGATATATGTTGTATCGTCTCGGGCATGGCTTTACACACTCTACAGTTATCGTTTTCTATGCTAGTTTTTGTTATGTACTTTTGGTATCATTATTATTATTATTATTTATTATTAACTTCCGGTTTCATTATTGTCCACCGCTGAATTTTTTATTCACATTTTATTTTGTTGCGAAGCCTAAGCCAAAATCAGTTCCATATTTCAACTTGGGGATTTTCCGACTCGAGCCGTCTACTAACCCAAACTAACCTCCTACTCTCCGATATTTGAGCTAGGGCCTAATTTGCACGCTTCGTCGACAACTCGTTCTGGCCTATGCATCGGTAAATGCAAATTTTCTTAATATAAATTTTAAGTTTCTACTAGCTAATATCTTGGTAAAATTTCTTTTAACACATCTTCACGTGGTTAACTAAAGTAGCCCGAAAGAGTAGACTTCGTCATGTTGGATTTAGTATTCTTGTTTCCTTGTGTTATTCAGTAAAACACATGGCCCTGCATATGTATTCAACCCATTTGCAAGCCTAGTAATTTGGAATATTTAACAAGGTATTTAGATAATGCTACATGTAGAACATAATATTCCTCTATAGCTATTTATCGGATATACATTTCATTTTTCTATACAAAATACTGCTGATATTGAAGTTTTGACAACGGAATTCTCCTTAATAATAGAAGCAATTTCATAGTATATCTATATTCGTATCGATGGAGCTACTGAATCGAGAAATAATATCTTGTCAATATTATTTTGCGAAGATGTGACATTTCAATTTCGTTCCAATTGTCCGTAACTCCAAAAAAAGAATTAAATCATATCTGATTCATACAAGTTTGTTGATATCTTTAAGGTATTGTTAAAATATTTTGGTCATTTTCTGTTAACTACAAACATTTATGGGAACATTTCACTGCAAGAACCGAATTTTTAAAGGCAAGTAATTGGGAAAAGTAAAAAGTACTAGATGAAACATTATTGATTTAAATAGGTAAATTCTTAAGACAATTCATTGTTGCTAGAACCACCATAAGCCTTAAAATCTCAAAGTTTTTAGAATCTTTATACCCATAAATTAAAGCAAACCAATATTTTTATATTAGACAATACGTACATTTACCTAAATTATCTAAAAAAGAAACGTAAATAATTAATAATAGGTAACATAAGACCTTAAATACGTTTTAAGAACATGCAGCAATCATGTGCAGCTTTAAAAAGTCCATTAAAATATCGAAATGACGTATCTGCAATTCCATATGTAGATAAGTATTAAATGTTTATGGAATCAAACTCATTCATTGATTTCTTCAAAACCGGTCACTCATTTTACCAATAATTTTTTTACACCCATAACTGCAAGAGTACTTTAAGGCTCATTTCTTTTCAAAATACTTTAAAATATTTCTACGCATGACATCCTTAGGACAAGGTTAGCTGGAGTATATTTCTTTTGCGGATGACAGTGCGTGGTCGGTATAAACAATAATTAATTAGCGAACTGTATTACCATAGGTAGGTGGGATTGTATTCATAGGGTGTGAATTGTATTGTATTGTATTTTAGGTATTAAGTACTTTAATAATGCAGGGTTTAATTTGCATTAAATATGACCAAAAACTAAAATGATTTTTCTAATTACTTCAATCATTCATCCTTTCACACATGAAACTAAATACTTTACAATATGTTAACTATGAGTAAATATCTAATATTAACAAAACTTCTTTATTATTAAGTTTGAATTTAACATAAACTTCTTTTTTAATGAATTTAATCAAACTTTCTTGGATTTAAACCAACTGCTTTTCCGTTCACACAAAATACCTTGTTACTTTTCTTCTTCTACAATTCTGTCAACTTAACTTCACTAGGGATATAGATAAGACTTTGAACATTTAATTCGTATTTCGAGTACAGTAACAGATTTGTCTTAGTTCTTATCTTACTACAACTTTTCAACCGCCATTTCATCTTCTTCAATCGACAACAACAGAAGAGACGCTACCGCGTTTCTGTCTTGAATGCCCAAAAGAGTCCCTAAATCTAAATTTGGAAAAAAGGAGCAGATTACACGAGATATTTTCTAAATATCTGTGCAAACAAATGAGATAATGGCCCAATATCTTGACGCCAACCAGAGCTACGACTTGGTAGATGCGTTACAGGTGAACGATTGTACTGCACTAAAATGAACTTCTTCGACTTCGACTTAAATTATGAGAAAACTGACTAAATATCTTGGCGTCAAACAGGACAGCGACAGAGGCTGATGTTTTTGGTGCCATGCTCAAGCAGGCCGACGACGGAGGCCGATGTTTGGCGGTTAAATGCTTGTAAGGTACTTACTACTTCTTCGACTAACTAAGCTTAACTTTTGAGAAAACTAACTAAATATCTTAGCGTTAAACAGGGCTGATGCTTTGGCTCCAAACTCAAGCAGAGCGACGGCTATGGCCGATGCTTCAGGGTTGAATGTTTGTTAGGCACTAAAATACTAAAATCTAATTTCTGCAGAAGTGAAGACAAAAGCGGGGACCGCCGCCATTTCGCAGTTGCGGGGGTAAAAAAATATTTCTGTATTTCTAAAAATTTCTTCCGCCTACCTTTTTCTTGCAATTCTCAGGAAATCATCCAAGCAGCTGTTTCTCGTATATCTCTCCATTTTCAACTGTTTGTGTGCTGCAATATTTCCTAGTTTCCTTATTTATTGTACTCCTTTCTTCTATTTGGCTATTGTAACAGTCAGATTTTGCCAGTGTAAAATATTTCTAAATTTCATTCTATATGCTGCATTTAGCAAAAAAAATGCTGTATTTTGCCGTAAGAATTATTGAAAAGAGGTCAATATCCTTCGGTTAATTGATTCTGAATTTATTGATTGTCTGGCTTTGAGTAACTATACACACCGGCTTAATTAGGGGATCGGGCAAAATTTACACTAAGTTTGACTTAAATTTTCTCTTGAACTCTTCACTCGAATTTGACTATTTTTTTTGTTGGATTGTAGCCTGGTTCTTTCAGAATTCGTTAGAGGTATTGCTGATTGTAAAAAAATTGGTCCTAATGTCATATACAGGGCTAAAAAGAAAGTAATGTTTTTTTGTCAATTTTTGGGACACTCTGTAGAGTCAACGAATGAAATTCAATATCATTCGATAATGCCAAATTAAAGACTGATTCTTTCTGAACATTTTCTTTTTTTATTCACTCTGATACCTCGAATATTAAGGATGCTACAGGGTTTTGTTAAAAATAGTGCATTGGCCTACTTTTTAAGGGTCAATGAATTTTCGTTAATCTTTAATATGTTAACCATTAAATCTAAAAATTTTTATGGCATTAAGTTTCATTCTTGACAGTGTTACCGTTACTTATACAGGGATAAATAAAAGTCCCTTCTATGTTTTCCATTTTGTGAAATGTTATTTTCGAAGGCCTTCCTTCACACTTGATCCAGGCTTAGGACTGGTCCAATTTGTGCTTTAGTGCATAAATTGGAGCGTGTTTATTTATCTCTGTATGTCTGTAATGTCAGGAAAATTTAGATTTAATGGTCTCTATAACATATCAAAGATTAACGAAAATTCAGTGACCCTTAAAAGCAATTCACTATTTTTAACAAAACCCTGTAGCATCCATAATATCCGAGGTATCAGAGCGAATAAAGAAAGAAGATATTCAGAAAGGATCAATCTTTAATTTGGCATTATCGAATGATATCAAACATCGTTCGTTCACTCTACAAAGATTAAGCGAAATTCATCGACCCATAAAAAGTACTATTTTTAACAAAACCCTGTAGTATCCTTAATATTTGAGGTATCAGAGTGAATAAGAAAAGAAAATATTCAGAAAGGATCAGTCTTTAATTTAGCATTATCGAATGATATCGAATTTCATTCGTTCACTCTACAGAGTGTCCCAAAAATTGACAAAAAAAACATTACTTTCTTTTTAGCCCTGTATATGACATTAGGACCAATTGTTTAAAATCAGCATTATCTCTAACGTATTCTTAAAGAATCAGGCTACAATTTAACAAAAAAAAAGTCAAAATCGAGTGAAGGGTTCAAGAGAAAATTGAAGTCAAACTTAGTGTAAATTTTGCCCGTTCCCCTAATTATGCCGGTGTGTGTATTTTGATCATCCCTTTCTCTTATGTAGCCCTCAGACACTTTGTGACTATATTTATTTTAGTTGATAAGCAAATCACAGATCGCTTATGTTTGATCAAGTCACTAAAATAGGATATTATGCTATTATTGTAACTTAGCTTGATTTATACTACATTACCGCAGAACAGCCAGCAAACCGTTCTATGTTTTTAAGAATTGTGTTATAAAAACCTGCTTTAAGGCTTCATATATATTTCAAATTCATATTTTATTTTCGGTTTAAATATTTCATAATTTTGCGCACTGCTTGGCTTGGAATCTCATATTTATCTTTCGACGCGACTGGTTGTAACTTTTGTAATAATCTGTTGGCAGTATTGGCTAATAGGACTGGGCTATTTCCCATGATCGCTGCTGTCGATTTCGATTTTTAAAATTTTATCACTTCGTTTGGGAACATTTTCTAGTATTTCTTGAACAATTTAATTTCAGCGCATCAATTGTGGCCCCCGCCGTCGCATTAACCATCATAAATAAACGAGAATTAAGTCGTTTATTACCTTAGAATTATTCCTTGGTTGGCATTTTTCAACTCCTCCCTTCTTGCTGATCTGACGTAGTTATTTAATCTCGTGGAAGGAGAAAGGCAAATTGAGTGAAGCGAAAAGAGAGTTCTTCTTGAAATGCCCTTCGGTGGGAAGCGAAGCTTTCTGCTTGAGTGCAGCCATAGAGACTCAACATTTAGTGTTGTGATTTAATACTACCCTTTTTTTGGGGATATATTGTGTTGGTTTCTGTTTGTGTTTTGACACAACCGATTTATTGGGATTTAACTACTGCACTAAGTAAGCATTTTCTCTGGAATTAATTTTTTCTATTACTTGTGAAGCACAAGGATTCCATGATTTTAATTGCCTTTTCCTTGATTTCCACTCTAGGAACCCTCACACACGAGCGAGGTAGTTATTGCTACAGTCTTTTTTACCTAAATTAACGATTTAATTTCCTTATCTGTGTTAACCTTTTTTGTTGTACATTGTTCACCATTTGCATTCCATGGGTTATCTTATCTACTCCATTTTCTCAAGTCTGAATTTTTATTTTAATGTGACTTTAGTTTTGATCATATGGGGAAGTTTATATTTTCTTTTAGGGGTGATTCATACCTATCTTTTTTATATTCAAGTTGTCTGTACTTTAGTATTTCCTTCATTTGCTGATGGTCATTGAAAGTCCCTTGATAATTTTTGGGGGGAATTTGTTTTATAAAGAAATTATATTTATGTAAGGGGGGCTATAGTTTTTTTCATTAAAGTAATGGGGCTTTGTCTAATGCGTATTGGGTTTTTACAGGGTTCTAGTACCGCGCTTCCAGTCCTATTACCGGGCTACCACTTCTATTACGTAGCTACAAGTCCTAACTCCGGGCCAGTTTCATCACCAGGTTACAAATCATATCTTCGGGTTACACGACAGCCGATTCTATCGTAGTGCTACAAGCTTTAACACAGGGCTATCGTGTCATCGGCTAGTTTCACCCTCGGGGCCATCGAGGGCCATAACAGTACCAACAGGTTCCCGGCTCCTCCACCAGGGGTATCGTACAGGAGCTTAAGTTTATTTATTCATTTATTTTTCTGTCCGACTGACATAATCGGTCTTATTCCTTTAATATAAATCAAGCACTGACCGCCAAGCTCTAAGATAGCTCTCATTAATTTTATTTTTCATTTATTCACTTGTTTATCTGACCGATTAATATAATCGCTCTGAATTTACTCTTTTTTTAATATAAATCAAGCATTGACAGCCGGCCTTTAAGACATTTTCAAAAATTTTATTCTTTTTATTCATTTATCGGGTCCATTAATTTAATTATTGTGGTCATTTAACACTACCTATTATAATTGCTACATGTACATGGTGCAGCAACTAGCACACGCATACATATATGTAATTAGCTTAAGTAAAATCAAAGTGATCACTTCGGATTGTAGTGTTTAGCGCATTTAGTTGTAAGGCATACAGTGTCGAGTGT
Organism: Pissodes strobi; assembly: GCA_016904865.1. Lineage (NCBI taxonomy): Eukaryota > Metazoa > Arthropoda > Insecta > Coleoptera > Curculionidae > Pissodes > Pissodes strobi. The sequence goes on from MU183947.1 coordinate 28,426, forward strand.
TAACAACAGAATTGGTCTCCGTACAATCTCCATATTGTACTCTATTTATCAATTACATTACAATAGTCATTTGACATTCCTTTTTCTTTAAAATTGCAAATTTCACTGTAGTATTGCTGCTGTATTTAAAAAAAAGACTTAGTAGCTAATAGATTGTTCCTTAAATGATAGATTGTGTTTTCTTGTTAAGTTAAGATTGAGTTCCTTTGATTTAATAAGCGTGCCTAGCCATCCTGCACAACACCAGCGGAGCTTTTTCAGTTTAGTTGAGAAAAACTGGTGGCGCTCCACGTCCCCACCACCGGGGCCGGGCATTTCGAACACGACTCTCCGATGCTAGGTTTGTTTTTAGTTAAAAATTTTTACTTTTAACTTCAATAGGAAAAACGTGTTCCACTATCAACATCATATGTCGTGGAAGTTTCTTGTTTCCATCGTTTTTCTTGCAACCATGTTTATATGCCGATCCTATTCGGTTGCTTGGCATATCTATTTATTGTATTGTCATTTTCTTTATTTCCTTTTTCGTATTTGTGTTCTCATTAACTGACTATTTATGCATTTCGACAACGACTCTTATTATTTCTATTAACTCGTACACCCCAGAACAGGCCTTCCTTTTACCCGTTGGATTTTCAGAATAAAGTTCATTAACTGGTTATTTACTTTTAAGTGTCGCTTCGTTGTTATCATTCTTTCCCCCAGCTCTTGGTTTTTGGAAGTATCATTTTTGTAAAAAAAAACATGGGAATGGGAGTCTCGCTTGATTTTCCACTTTGCCCGTCGTATATTAAGTTGATAGATGTTTCAGAGCTACGTCTGCTCGATGAATGATAGCTTGACCTTACTATTTCTTCTCTTCGTATACCTTCCTCGTTTTTCGTTTGCCTATTTCATCCATATCTCATTTTTCCTGTTTCCGTTATGTCCTTACTTACTTGGATTACCGCATAGTCTCATTTGTCCTCATTCACATAAGCTGTTGGTGGCGTTCTCTGAAGAGAGCTGCGCCTCTCCAATGGAACATCAAATATTATTACAACTTTTATTTCATTTTTAGTGGAGTATCAAGTACCTGAGAACACTTCCGCTTCGTTCTCGTTTGAATTAACACGTGTCGGATATCGGCTCTCCGTCGCCATTTTGGGTGACCCGTGGCAATCGTTCAGGGACCGTCTGTGCTCCCCGAGGAAGAATCAGACGTCATAGCTAGGGTAGTCTGGCCGTTTTATTGATATTTAGCCAGAAAGAACACCCATTCACGCCGGTGTCCAGGCCGGGGGCAGTTGGATGTTGCCGTGGTACCATTTCTACCTGTGCCGTTCATAGATTATAGTTTTGTGCAAGTCGGGAATCACAGGAGTACAGGCCCGTCATACTGGAGGTTCCCACCCCGAATACAAGGCTCATCAAACTGGAGTAACGTGTAACACAAGCAGTCTAAGTCTAAGCGCCGGAAGAGAGGTGTGCTGGCGAATTGCTTCGTAGCGAAGCCATTGGTCCTCGGAAAGGGGGGCTCAACAAACCGAACCAAACCAACCAAGTACCTGAGAATCTGCCTTTTGCAATAATCGCAAGGTTGTCGGGATATTCTAAGTAATAGAAACCTCTGAATGTTAGAATTACCACAATTATTATTCATCCAGTAGGATTGCCCATAGTAAAGGCAATATAACTCCTCCTTGCGGACATTGCCCTATTTGCTCTACCTGCCAGTGTTCTTTTGCCATTTGTTGATATAATAACCCTATTTTTCAAATTATCATGGCTATCTCATTGTCTTCTAAGGACGTCGTGAGTAGCTTGTTGAGCTCATCCAGTGCTAAGTTAGTGGACTGGCTGATACGCATATTGACGTTCGTTGAACAGGCTTGCCTGTAGTGCCTTATCTCTTATGCATCTGTATATCAGTTTTCCAGCATTTTAAATAGTAAACGATATTCAACTTATTGGGAGGTATGATTTAAGCGTCTTGTCACCTATTCTTTCTATTTTATGGGGGTAAATGACTTTCACCTTCTGCTATACTATGGTTATGGATTGTAGTGCGATATATGCCTTGAATTATAACATACGTATAGAATTATTGCTTCCTGCCCCTTTTGGAGTAAAATGTGATATCTATCTTCTCCAGGAGATTTCTACGGTTCGAATTTACTGATAGCCCATCTTATCCTCTTTGGCCTTTAATCTTGTTCAAATAAATTGATTTCAATACATTTATGTAAAATCTAGTACAGTTAAAATTACTTACCGACATGGTTTAAAGCTTTTCGATATTCATTGTTATTATACGCACAATGATTTCAAATATTGCTACATGCTAAAAGTAATTTCCATTTCTAGCAAATTCCACGAACCTATTTCTTGGCTCTATACAAAATACTGCTGATATCGAATTTTTGCTGAACGAAGTCTGCTTTAATAATAGAAGCAATTTCACATTTTATCTATATTCATTTCGATGGAACCATTGAATCGGGAAATAATATCTTGTCAACGATATTTTACGAAGATATGAAATTCCTATTTCTTTTCAATCGTCAGCAATACCATAGAAAAATTAAAACCTATCATATTCACATTAGGGCAGTACATACTTATACATATTTTTTTTTAAATAAACAGATTTCGTTTTCTTTAACTTAAGAACAAAATGGCATACATATTCGCTATTGTAAAATACAAATTATTGTTACATTTAAAATCTTATTATGCAATATATTATTCTTTTTAATTAATTTTGCTCTCTCTTAATACTTTTCAGTAATAAGAATGATTAGTCAAGTCAAGTTAAAGTGCTTTATTGTATAAGAAATAATTATAGTCCCTATTTACAGAGCAAATTAAGATAAGTCCTTAACCATTACGATACAATTATTAAATCTAAGAAAAAAGTCAAAATCTTTAAAAAAAAATTAACCCTAACATAAGTATGTAAAAAACAAGACAAAAACAGCAAAAATATTTATCAATTAAAAAAAAAACAGATAAAAAGCAGTATACAATTTTAAACTTTAAAACCTACAGACGATCCATAAAACATTCATTCAGGCTTTTGGGATTAAAACCCTTTTTTAGTGCTTTCCTTAAATGTCCAGTAGTTGGTGATGTATTTAAGAAATTAGGAATCTTTTGCCATTATATATTATAGATCTTTGGACCATTGCCTTTGTTGTAATTGGTAAAGGCAAATCATTTATCTGCCTTGTAGTCCTTTGCGGTTGGCGAACTTCTGCAATATGCAGTCGATATCAGAACTTATTTTACCTACCTACTGCCAGAACTAATATCCTAAAGTTCTCACCGCTTTATGTAATGTGTAGCATGCAAAACCACGAATGTAACATTGACTTATTTAATATTTCTACAGAGTGTCTTCGTCGCATATGGAAGCATTGGAAAACTTTCACATTTTCGTCTTGAATAATGCTTAGTATAATTTTTATGTATCGTTTTTTTTTCTCTGTCTTAATTATTTTTTAATGTTAAATGTTTTTTAACGTTTTTTTTTGTGTTATTAGTTTCTGTTACTTATACGGTAGGTATATATTTTTTTTTTCCTCTGATAGGTTAAGTCAAATATGGACTTTATTATTTTTATTCTATATTTTTTTGTAATTATTGTCATTATGTCCTTCCTGCCTTGTAGTTGGGTTTTTATAACCTGTAAGGTAGGCAGCGTAAATAAATAAATAAATAAATAAATAAATATGACGGTCCTTAAAATTTAATGACGCACTGAAGACGCAGTCTCAAGTATGTAAAGAGATGGTAGCGTAAGAAGATTTAAATCAATCAAGTATTGTTTACATGGCACTCTTTGGTTGATATTGGCAATGAAGCAAACAGCCTTTTTTCCAAGACAAAAAGTACATTTTGCAAATTCTGTATACTTGCTCCCCAAAAGGGAATACCATACCAGATATATGCCTTAAATAATGAAAAATACACCATTCTAGCCATCTGTTGACCCAGTTCCTGCCTCACTACTCTCATTGCAAATCATCCAGAAGACAACGTTTTACCCAATCCCAAGGTATGCTCCACAAAACGAAGCTGTTTACCAACCCAAACTCCCAGAAACTTCGACATTCCAGAAGTCTTAACAGTGCTACCCTCAAGATAGACAGCCTCCAGATCAGAACCAAATGCAAGAATATTTGTCTTATCAGCATTGAGCATAAGGCGATTTGCATCACACCAATCCTTAATAGTTTTTAGGTCAGCTGAGATACATGAGCCAAGTCCCGTAACATCATGCCCATACCATGATACCGCGGTATCGTAGGCGAACACTGTGAAACTTCCACCAACTTCGACGCAAGTCAAGTCATTGATATACATCAGGAACAATAAGGGTCCGAGAACCGACCCCCTGAGGGACTCGTGACTCAACCCCCAATGCTGATGATCTCTCGCCACCCGACACAACCAACTGAGTACGACCATCCAAGTAGGATACAAGCCAGGCCAGGGCAGTACCGCGGAACCCATAGCACTCAAGCTTTTCCAGCAATATTCTATGATCAGCGCAGTCGAAGGCCTTTGACAGATCACAGAACACTGCCGCCACAGCCTCATGTCCATTAATACCCAAGTATATATCTTCCAGGAGGTTTTGAACAGCGTCATGAGTTCCCTTAGACTGATGGAAACCAAATTGGGGAAACCAAATTGGCATGGTGTGATAGCGTCAACAGCTTGAAAATAGTTCCACATTCGAGTCTTATTAAGCTGTTCAACAATTTTTGAATGTGTAGATAATAAAGAGATTGGACGATAGGTTAGACGGTTCTTTACGGTTAAATAAAATGGTATTGCCATAGCTGACTTTAGGTAAGAAGGAAATATGCCCCTGCGCCAGCAGTCATGCATGGCAAATATCAAAGTCTCCAAAGCACAATCTGGTAACCTTAGTAGCACCTCTGCAGAGATACCATCTTCCCCATGTGATTTCTTGTTCTTTAACGCAAGTATGGTTGCCTTTACCTTATGGAGATCTGTTGGCAGAAAAAGAAATGAACCAGGAACACAAATACTTCTTAAATATTCGAGAGGGTTGGCATTTGTAGTAATGTTCTGGATCAAGGTACTTGCATATGACCAAAGATATTATTTAGCGAGTCAGGGTCAACCTCAGTCACACGAGCATTTCGTCTGGTCTTATTTCTCAATTCATTAATTATTACCCAGCTTCCTTTAGACTTGTTTAAAGCCGATGAGATTTCTTGCCCGTAGTAAAGATTCTTTTTGTGTTCTACAAGCTTACGATAGATAGATAGATAGATAGATAAAACTCTCATTATAAAGATATTTCCATAGGTAATTAAGACTAAGTAACGTTGCCCCTGATCGTTGGAAGCCAGACGTGAGCCAAGGTTTTTTCCCCACTTGTGTCCTTATTTGTCTTAGTGGAAATGCCCTATTAAAAAGATCTGAAAGAACAACATGAAATGTAGCAGACGGCTTAGGAGACCGAACTATTCCCTGCCAAGTTACCCCCAAACAAAATCGGTGAAAACTACTGAAATTTCCAGTGCTAAATATTCGCCTAAACTTCCGCCGAGGAGAGCTCACTTTCTTTGTTAAACATTCAAATTCGCCAACTATAGCCTCATGATCTGAGAGTCCCGCACTCATTACCTCACATGACAAACAGTGTGCATTTATACACACATAATCAAGCAATGTACTGAAAAGATTTGAAAGAAAAATGGAACCAGGAGATCTATCACAGGAGTTAACATTCAAGTCACCAGCCAGGCCTTATTTACAGTTTACTGCTAGCTGAGACAACATTATATCTAATTTTTGTATGAATGTATTAAGACAAGCTGTTGGAGAGAACTAAATATTAATTAGATGTATTGCAAAATATCATGCATCCATGATTAATAGATGTATTGCATCATGCAACCTCAAATAAAAATGTATTGATTTTATCTCGCAAGTTCATTTCGTCAGGCCTTGCCATTAATTATTCCTGAGTGTTAGTTTCCACAATCGTGAGTGGGCAGATTCCTTGTGATACGAATTAGCTGGTTATATAAGAAATTAGGGAGTTGGGTAGGTAAGGAGGTATAGAGGTGTTAGGAGGGCTTCCCTAGAGTTATCTTTGGGTAACTTGTAAGTATCTTTTATCTAAGAAAATCATGGGATATGTTCAAAATTTCCTGATTATATCTTTCAACTCGGTCAAGATTGCTGCGTTTTAATGGGGCATCTAGGATGATTTGAAACATTCTATTCTGAAGAGTTTGTAGCCTTCTTATTTGATTGCTGTAGCATTTCCTCCACGTAGAGCTAGCATACTCGATAACTGATCTTATGAAAATTTTGGTAAATTAAAATGTTCTTTATATTATTTATTAATTAATTGAGAAATTTGGGTCATTTGCCTCAGCTACAATGCGATTGGTGTTCGGCGATCAATTCAGTCGCTTATCTACCAGTTCAGACACATATGCAGTTGTGGTCTGGTGGTCAAAAATACTGCAGAAAACCGCCATTCTAAAGCTAGGAAGCCCTTAGCAACTGGGTTGCTTAGGTATAACAGAGGGCAATGAAATAAATCCCCTCAGCAACGATGAATTCTCGACCTTCGGCGCCTTGACCTTCTGATAAAGAGCGGGGAAAGCATGGGGATTTATAGCATTCAAAACACACTGCCAACTTCCAGAAGAGGATCTGCAGGTTGTAAACTTTTTGAAGTAGTTGTAAGTATACCTCAGATGAAAATGAGATCAGACCACATGATGACAACAAAATATGTTTACGTTACACCCTTTGAGATAATTCAGGATCGAAACGTATGAATAAACAATAAATCAGACTTTTTCCCTGGGGCACTAGTATGATTCACCGATGACTCAAAAATTGAGGATTACACAGGGCGATAATGGGTTAGGACCAAGAAAGTACTTGCTTTTTTCCTTTTTTCCACTGTATTCCAAGCAGAAATCTATGCCGTTCTAGAATGTGATTTGGAAAAGACCCTTTCAAAACAAGCGAATCAACGTATGCTCGATGAATCAAGGTATCCTTAAAGCTCTTATGAGCCAGAAGGTCACATCAAAACTGATCTGGGAATGTCAGACTGAACTGAGATCTCTTGGGGACAAAAATGCAGCAAAAGCTACTCTGGGTACAGGATCACAGAGGCTTTTAAGGAAATGAAAAACTGATGAGCTTGCAAGACAGGCATAAGCAACATCATATACTGACCATGAACGAAGTGCCAAAGTGCACAGTAAGTGAAGTTGTGAAGCAATGGACCAAGAATAATCGCATAGTCCATTGGAATAGCAAACAGTGACTCAACTACAGAAATAGTGTTATAGGGAGTATTTTAGCAGGAATCAACTAACTATATCAATTGGAATTCTAACAGAACATCTGGCTGTCAAAGATCACCTGAATAAGATGGAGCTGGATGAGGAAACTCTTTAACAAATATTCAGCCAAGGCGAATCCCTAGATGGCAGAAGGTAACTTATATTCGGGAAGGTAAAACTAAAACTAAATTATATAACCACTAAATTGGCAGTAGACGTGTATAAGTTAATACATGGAACTAGGATAAGCGGGTGGATACAGTAAAACGAAGGCTATGCACAATAAACCTGCTACGGGAAAGGACCGTCCTAGAAAAAAATGAGAAAAAGCAAAATGACCAAGTGCTAAATTGGACAAATCAAGATGGATCTGATTCAAAATGGTTACACGGAGAATTTCATAAGTAAGGTTATAGAGAGCTGTATTGTAGAAACAATTAACGATTCCATATGTTAAAGGAAAGTCACTATAATATCAAATGGCCTTTAGGTCTGGATCAATACTAAGAAGTGTCTTAACAACAGCATGATTAATCTAAACCATAGAAAGAGTGCGCCTATCAGATACCATGTGAATGTGAGGCGTCGTATATTGGGGAAGCAAAACGCCCTTTAAATGTTAGTGAAGAAGAATATGAAAGAATACACACGGAGGGGAAAGAACAAGTTCGGGGCTCGCTGGCCATGCTTGGTCAATACAATACAACATTAAATAGTCAGAGGTCCACAAGGCACCTCATTAAAAAAAGGAAAAGCTTAAAGAAGCTGTTTTCATTAAAAATAATGAGATCTTCAGCAATCTAAGCAGAGAAACACTTACTATTTGGCAATCAATAAAGCGCATCAATACCAGCGCCCTCAGTGGACGGTACTCTTGACTGGACCCAACTCGGTCACGGGTGAGCGCCTTGCTTGAGTATATAAGCTCAGTAGCCTTAAGATTCGGTTTCACTTGATAACGGACAGATATAGGATTGTCCGGAACGTTGTGTAGTTAAGTTAAATAAAGACAATGTAAGTTCGAAATTATTCCTTTAATATTAGTATGCAGTGACCTTGAAGTCGATATATAATTTAAAGAAAGATATTAGCTTTCATGTTTCATCAAGGCCTGAATTATCTTTTTATCTACCAGTTAATTCTTGTAAATGTCAATTATTGATCAATTTATAAGATATTTAAAATTAAATTTCTTGTATAGTGTGAACTACTAAAATGCATAAACTACTAAGTAAATATCACCCTGCCCTGAGTTTGAACTTGAACTTGGAAAATATTATGTAAATATTAAAGCCAAATTATAAACAACGCGAGCAGGCAACACAAGCGATTTTAAACCTTAAACGTGCAACGATTAGCACATTTTATTATATAAATAAGCTAGCGAAACATCAGTTCGGCAGACTTTGTTTCTCACCTAAACCAGTTCCCTGCATGTACACATGTACGTAGGGTCCTAACTTCTAACCTTATTTCCAACCTAAGCCTGAGTTTTGCAAGCAGACATGTGCGCAAAGCTTAGTCTCTATACCTTCAGTAGTAAAAATCGAATCTACGATAAATTTGTCGAAGTTCTAAGAAAGATAATTTTCAAAGCAGAATATTTCAAGTAAGTAGAATGCAGTGTAAACTCTGAATGGAATTAAGTCAAAGCCAACCATAAATGAAACAACACAACTCTTAAAAACTATATTATAAAACAGTGACCAAAGACCTATAGACAATTCAAAAGTATACCTCAATCGAGAAAACATGCGCACCTTAGTAACCGGGAACAGTGTAAATTTGCCAAGTCTTTGACCAATAATAGGCATTGTTATTGTTTTCAACTTAAGTGGTTTCTTTATCATCTGTTCCCACCTGACGTAGATCGATCCCTAATCTGACCTACATAACCTGCACGCCATTCCAAGGCATGGCGTCACGTCATATAGGTTGTAACAGCAAAACTTTATTATACAAAGTGACGCAAGTCGAGCTATAAATAATCTACACCGCCAATCTCAAGACCTACATAATTTTCGATACGTGACAGATTGGTGGAGGTGCCTGGCATCGATCTTGATACCTCTCGCACCTCGTACCTCTGCAAATATCCTTTTTCTGTTATGGAATATTGAACTACGCAAGGAAAATGAGTTCAATTGCCCAAATCGCAAAAACAAATCATTTCATTTTAAATAACTGGATTTTATTTATCGTAAAAATATATTTATATATTATTTTACTAATTTTCTCAACAAGTTTAAAATTTTCAACTGATTTGTCTACTTCAATTTTTATGTTCTTGTTTTAAATTGTTTATGTTTCTCTTAAGACATATAACATACATTTTTTTGTACAATAAAGCTTCTAAATGCAAGATTAATAGTATATAATTTGACTTATTAAAATTTTACTGCAGTAAAATATTTCAAACTAAACAGAAAAGCGAAAAATAATACTGTTGATTTCAAATTGAATGAGAAGTAAAGCAGTTTATCATCTACTTATCAGACCTCAGTTGTCTGTTTTAAACAATGTTTATTAATACTAAATTTTAAATTTGTAATGAAAACTTTTGGATGGCACTGCTGCTCTGTGAGAGCGCTGCTCCCTTGCAGATTTACTGGGGAGCATCAGTATCATGAGTGTGAGTAATAGAAGGGTTGGCCCCTAGCGGCCCTTGCACTTAGGCCACCAATTGGGCCGGTTGTGCCGCCAGCTCGCATTAGAGAACCTTTAGGAAACGGGTCTTCCTTAAGAAAGGCCGCATCTTCTTCAGACTAACACGACGGACGCACTGATTCTGGCTCGATCGGCGTCGCGCCAAAGATTCTGAGTCTTGCCCACGCAAACGGCAGGGCATTCCGTAAGTAGATGGTATGGGATCTCATCGTCCCAGATGCACCATCTACACTCCCCCTCCTCTGCAATTCTCTGCAGAGTCAGGTGCTGTCTAAGCCCATAGTACCCTGTGTAGATTCCTACCAGGGCCCTGCACTCCTTCCTAGGTAGGCACAACAACCCCCTAGCGTGATTCTTCGCGGGCCCATGTACCATGAGCCTCGTCTGTCTTATCCCCGGAGCCGTCCGCCATACCTCTTCGGCCCGACCCTGAGTCCAGGCCTCCAAAGCTCTTACGCTATAATTCTGCCTTCTCTGGCTAAGGCGGCAGCGGCCTCGTTTCCCTATACACCCAAGTGTCCCGGTACCCAGACCAGCGTAACCCTTTTAAGCTTTGCTTGGGCATGCACGCCTCTAAACACTAAATAACTATTTATTTTAATATCGATTTAAATATTTTA